>JAXIVJ010016745.1:0-28023 GCA_036785665.1 Chirona hameri | reverse complement strand
GGTATGGCCCATGCCATACCTGTCATACTGCATTTTTCATCCTTGTAACCTGCCTTTTCATCCGTTTTTTTTTTGGGGGGGGGGGGGGCCTTTCTACGCTTGAGAAGGGGCCCTTTCAACGCTCGGGAAGGGGCCCTTTCGAGGCGCCTCCCCCCCCCCCCTGGACGAAATCCTGGCTACGTGCCTGGGACGAAAGCGAGAACTTTAATGTTGATGAAGGCACTGGCGGATTCCAGCCGTCGTTTTTTGTTTGTTTGTTTGTTTTGGGGGGGGGGGGGGATCGGCGGGAGGCACTGGCGAATCCAGCCTCTCTCCGTGGGGGGGGGTGGGGGGGGGTCCTTTTGGGTGGCTAAAAGGTACCACATTTTTTCCCCGCGGATTTGGGCTGGTCATCTTATTTTTGGTATCCGAGCTTACGAAATTCGATTTTCGAAGTCACAACAATTTATTTTGTGGATTGTTTTCCGATTTGTTTTATTTTTTGGGGGTTCAAAAACCCCAACTTCCGGAAGTCCAAGATAGCCATTTCAAAGAGAATGTCATATCCTTTCTTTTGACCGTATTTTATTTGCAATTTACTTTTAAAACTTAATTTTCTATGATTAAAAAAAAGGAAAAAAAAATGCTCCGAAAATGGTATGACATGACGTCACTAAACGTCACTATCTCCCAAAACACTACATCAATTTCATTGAAAGTTGGTTAGAAGACTTAGACTTGATGCAGGATAAGGTACTGAAAGTTTGACGTTGATATCTATCATAGTTTTCAAGTTATTGAGAAAATCCTGGGAGGGGGGCAGATACTTCTATAGGTTTGAGCTAGAAGTACCTATCTCAACCAAGGTACCTACCTATAGTTTGTTTTTATTTTGATTGCACTTATTGCCATTGGGACCTTCGTGAGAATCACACGTGAATTGTGTACACACCGCCGTCACGCGTCCCGGAAATGTATTTCCACAAAAGCAATCGCGCCATTATTTGACACCCATTTGCGCCGAAATAGAGTGTGAGATTGGATTCCAATTGATGTCCATATGAAGTATATACCATATGTACCATATGGCCACTGTCACTCTCATGTACAAAAGCAAAAACGTTTGTTCGAGCTGCAGTTCGGACTGGCAGCATGCTGGCCGCTAGTTTCGGTTAGAGTGTAGTAGTATATATAGTAGTGTATATCTGATGTGTATAGAATATAGTATAGTGAGTATATAGATAGTAGTATATATATATACTATAGATATATATATATATATATATAGTATTTACTATATTATATATATATATATATATATATATATATATATATATATATAATATAATATATATAATATATATATATATATACTAGTATATATATCTATAGTATATATATATATATAGTATATTATATACTATATATTAGTATATATATAGTATATACTATATAACTATATATATATATATATATATATATATAGTATTACTATATATATAATATATACTTATATTATTATTATATATATATACTATAATAGTATATATACTATATATAGTAGTATACTATATATATATATCTCGAGCGGCGCTGAGGTCTCCAGCCGAACGCGCAGGTGCAGGGGGGGGGGGGGGGGTAAATTTACCCTCCCCCTCCCTCATATCTTTCTAACCAATGACTGCAGCGAGACGCGCAAGGCGGCGATCGAACAGCTCGCAGTGAGCATAATCTAACGCATACCCGAAATTCTTAAAATAAGGTCACATGTTAGGTCACGGTCAGGTCAAATGTCAAAATTGAGATATTTAGGTTTTTTGGGTCATACTTTCCATCCAAAGCCTATAGATTGCGACTATTATCTCACAAAGTGCTCTCAAATGTATAATGCATCTCCCGCATAAGTAAAAGTGAAATTGTAAGCAAAGGTCAAGATCAAGGTCAGGTCACAAAAGGTTACAGGTCTACGAAAGCCATGCGACACATGCGACATTGGGGTTATTTTATACGTATAATTCGATAGTGAGCAGTCATTTTCACTACCTGACCCCATATCATGGCTCTCAGGTCAAGGCCAGGGCCTCGTTTCATAAAGCTTTTGGCGTAACTTACGAAATGCGGTGAGTTACGCCATCAAAGCTACGCAACGTAAATTAGTCCGTTTCACCAAGGTGCCGACGGAGTTGTTTATGCCGGCGCAGTTTGCGTTGATGGCGGTGAACAATCAAGGGTATTTGAAAATTGAAGTGTATTGAAAGCATTATAATAAACATTTGTTTTTAATGCAATGATTGAAATTGGAACGATAAAATATGTAAAAAATATTTGTAAAATAAATAATGTTAAAATATCGTTTCTGAGTTAATCAATAAATAAATAATATGGACCCAGGCGAAAGCCATTAGAGCTGCCATTATCGAGCCCACGTGTCGGTCGCGTCGTGAAAATTTAAAGCCCGCATGTATGTGGGTTTAGTGAAAAGCTCGCGTGATTCTCGTTTTTTGTTCTTATTTAATGAATACATTACTAGTAAATAAAATGAATAATACGCTTTCACGGGCCGGAGAGGCGCCACCCTCACTGGCCAGTGGCGCCGTCACTGGCCGCAAAAGTGAGGTTACTGGCCGGGGAGCGTCCTCACTGGCGTCGTGACCAGATCGGAGGGGCGCCAGCTTTGCATGGGCGCCTCGGGTCCAAAGGACCAGGTCATGACCTGCATGACCTGATACTCGATACGCCACTGCATGATGCAATGTGTGAAATGTGAAATCCAATCCATTACGGACTCATATGGGGCTATGGCATGAATCATGTGTATTTACTGATCTAATTGTGGTTAGTTTGAAACAGTCCAGTGTATAGATGGCAGCACATAACACAGATGAGAAGCTAAGATGATGACAAGTCATGATGACATGTCATGATGACATGTCATGATGACAGATTGGCTTATCTAACAGGAAGTTCACTGACAACAAATTGATAGGTGTTCAGCCGCGCCACAAAACACACAAACTCAGACACTGACACCTTTATTGATCAGCAGTCAGTATAGATGTCAGAAAAAGTGTCTTGAAAATTCCACAATTTGCTTTACTTCAGTGAAAACTCAATGATGATCTCATTCAACACACAGGTCCAATGGTGGGCACTTATCTTCAAGGCCTTCCCTCATAGCTTCAACTGTATCTTACATTGGCCTTCCATGCAGTGTTGCTCCCAATATCCAGATTTGTTCAGCTTTCATCCACTCTTAACTGCAGCTTGGCATGAACAGACGTTTTCCTACCAATTTCACTCACCAGCTGCAGAAAACTGATACTGTTTGTTCCAGAAGAAGTCACTGTTCACTGGTCACATTGGTCACATTAGCGTTTGCAAGAGGCAATTGAATATGCTATAATAAATGGCAAGCATTCAGAATACCTATACAACAGGCTTAAAAAGTTTTTGTGTGATGTGATTTTTGACATGGACATCAACATTTTTGACATGACATAGATGATTCTGGCTAAATATATTATTACTGGCTAAATCTATGAATAACTAATGATTGGAATCAAATCTTGAGGCACTAGCTGACTGAAATGAGATGTCCTGAATTTTCAACTTTGACAACCACACTTTACAAAAGTAATGGATATGTTTAGGAATGTTGGTCATCATGCACCTATAGATGCATGGTGACCAAATTTGGGGAAGGTGTCACAAACTGGAAAAAACCCCTGTTTTCGTCGATAAATCCAGCGTAACTCGGCGATTGCGCCGAAATTTCGGCGCAATCGCCGAGTTACGCTGGATTTATAGACGAAAAAGTTTTTTTTCCAGTTTGGCGTACGTTGAATATCAAACATTAATTTGACTTTAAATTTCGGCGCATAGTGAAAAATTTCGGCGTAATTGTGGCAAAATTTCGGCGCATATTTTCGTGCGCCGAACTTCGGCGCATGAGGGTTCGCTGGGGCATCCAGCGTAGTGCATGGATTTTTTCCAGTCTGGAAGGTGTGTATCAGTGGGGAAGATTGCAACGTCAACACATCTATGTCTCACCACAGTATCTGCTGTAATGCCCAATGTGTGACGGTCATTAGTATTGCATTAGTAATCATATTAGTATTAGCATTGGTAATGCCAGAGAAATAAAACTAACCCCAGGCTTGGCTTGCATTAGCATTTCCTGAGTATTGACATTGGTAAGGGTTAGTTCAGGGGGGTCCGCTCCCGCCTATTTAACATGGGGAAAAAGGGGCGACAAATATTAGCAACGTCCGCAGCTTGGTCTTGTTAACGCATCTGCTCATGAGCCAGGTTTTGCTGCCAACAGCTTTTTGGCCAATCAGCGTCTGACACTCTCCACGCGCATTGGCCGACGGCTGATGACGAGGATGAGGGTCAGAATAGCCGAACATCATTTGCTTACGTAACGTTAATTGCATGGCGCCGTGCGGAGGGCATGGGTGTCTAGGAGCTTTTCGAGGATTTTTCCTAGTTTGAGAAAACGTTGAGAGTTGTACAAATGTATATGTGAAAGGTCAATTAATTCTGATGCGATGTAACGCGACGTATTTACTATTTAGAGACCGCACGGGGCGGGAGAGCTCCTGCCACGTACAGCGCCCTGGCGCGTAGGCGTTGCCAGGCAACTAGAGTTGCAGAATTCTGGTCCCAGCGTCCCAGCGCTGGGACCAGACCTGGTCACGGCCGTGACTGAAGCTGTGACCGGCAAGGCCAGCGCCATAGGGTTAGCATTGCAGCGCCGTGACTAAAGCTGTGACTTGCCAGCTCATGCCGTGGCCGTGACTGGGCTGTGACCAAAGATCTCGGATTTTCTGCACTGGTCTCCACAGGCAAAAACACATTGCGTCTCGCCGCGGCACCCACTAGCGGATCCAGGGGGGGGGGGGGGGTATGGCGGCCATGCCCCTCCCCCCGACAAACTTCTAGACAAACCTGAAATCGGCGAAAAAATTGACACATTTCCTGATATAGAACAAAATCCAAGCAACTTTTACTAAGGAAGTTTGTTTTAAATCAGCTATCAATGCAAGCGATGCAAGCAAGCGAAATCAATCAATCAATCAATCAATCAATGCAAGCGAAATCCGATGAGTTTTCAGAATTGTGAGAGACTTTTTGGAATCCCCCCTAAAAAAAACGTCCCCCCACCACTACCGTTCTGGATCCGCCAATGGCGGCGCCTGGTGGGCCGGCGTCAGCTGGAGACGCGGTGAGCGGGCGGGATGGTGTGGTGCGAAGACGCGGGCGGGAAGTGTAATTTTAAACAGTTACTTTGAATTGCTTGAATGCATTTGACAATCGACTTATCTAATCAGATTTTCATGAAACTCGTCAAAAAAGATGAGAATATCTATTTTGTGGGTATGCTTTGGCCTTTGCCAAGAACTGTCAGACGTTATCATCGCAAATTGTCAACTGTTATATCAGCAGCTTTGTTGTATTTATCAGGTAAGCCTAGTGCAATTTTTCCTTATCCATAATATGGGCCGTATGATTTAAATTCAGACTATTTGAGTGTTATCAGTGTTTGAGTATTGTATGTGGTGGCTGTCCGGTCTGCCATCGTGAGCCAAAGGACGGTTAACTTTGCCGGCCCAAAATGTAAATAGTTTGAGTCCGATGACAATTTTCTCAACGGCATAAGATACATCGTTCAATTTGTGACAGATTGTTATCTTAATTGTGACAATAGGTTGGCAAATGAAGAAATCAGGCGACACACACCGGAGGAACGTGCGCGTTGGCGTTTTACGTACGGCGGTCCGGCCGGAATCGCCGGTCAGTGAAATTTGCCGGCCCATAACTAAAAAAAAAATTGGGTTGCATTGCGATTTTCCCAAAGTCATCCAATACATCGCTTAATTTGTGGTATATAGACATCTTAAGTGTAACAATCGGCCGGTAAACGAAGGAACCAAGCGGGGAAAAAACGGGGGGAGTACGCGGCCGGCCGGAATCACCGGGCAGCAAACTGTTCCGGCCCATAACTTAAGAAGTTTGGATCGGATTGCAATTTTCGCAACGGCATCCAATACAACGATTAATTTGTAGTAGATAGACATCTTAAGTTTAAAAATCAGCCGACAAACAAAGGAACCAAGCGACAAAAAAGCGGGAGGGTCTACGCGTTAACCCTACGTAGGCGACCGGCCGGCCGGCAGCGAGACCCTCATCCGGGTCACAGCAGCTGCGGGGTCGTTGCAACTAAATTACGAGTTGTCGCCACTTTTTCGGCCGGAGCGGTCTACCTGGTTTACATAGCCTTGGGTTAGTTACACCTTAGTTTGCATGAGTTTTACCTTAGGGCGGGCTTAGCATTACATGATTATTACCTTAGTAAGGGTTAGTTTTGCTAGTAAGGGCTGGAGTGTTACTGCCGTGAGTTATGACAACTCACGTAAATACTCAGGCAAAACTCATCCTTGTATGAGTTTTGCCTTGGTATTGCATGATAAATACTAAATAAATGTGAGTTTTACTATAGTGAGTTTTGACAACTCAGGCAAGGCATTCAAATTATTAGTGTGGCTAATGTACAAAAGAACCACAATACAAATAACCATGAAAAATCACCATAAGTATGATACCCAACTGCCAGTCGGCATTACACCATCACCTTGCTCACTACTACTGGTCAGAGAAGTCTTGTAAATCATGTTAATTCATTGAAAACAATGCTTGCCATCTATTACAACATTGCACAAATGATATGAGACTACAGTGAATTATAATTCAATTCTTACAAACACATGTATGTCATGAGGTGGTCCACATGGTATTTGAGACACTCAAATTCTTCAGAGATTCAACTAATACTTCAGTTTCTTGCTTCACATAAATATCTTGCTATGCTCTTGAAGTAAGTTTCAATGTAAAATCATCACACCAGCCTCTCTAATATCGCCGCCAGGCTCACAAAATATGCCAGCAATGCAATCAAAACAGCTTTCAAGGCCATCGGAGCACTAAAACAACGCAACAAATCCTTGCGTTGCTTTTTACCGAAAATCAAGGCCCTGAAATATTATTTGGCGTAAGCTACGCCCTTTTATGAAACGCAAATGCCGTAACTTACGAACAATTCGGTGCTTTGACGTAAATGAAGCGGCGTAGTTTCAATGGCGTAGCTTACGCCGTTTTTTTCTTTATGAAACGGAATTGGCGTAGGCTACGCCAAAATCGGCGTCAACTACCTAGGTTCGTAGGTTACGCCGCTTTATGAAACGAGGCCCAGGTCACAATAAGGACAAAATTTGAAATTGATTAAAATAAATAAAAATGGCATGTTTCTAGACTAGTTTTGTCTCAGAAATACAGTGGTGGCATTTATTTGTCTGTATCTGGTCAGACGTCAGTAAAAGCCCAAAACCGCAATTAAAAAATGACGTCGAGTTACTTATACTTGGGAGCCATAAGTCAATCAAAAATAAAGATATTGCTTTGAAATTTGGTTTGGGTATCGTCCTTACTTCGTTCTCTAATATATCTTTCGGTTTTGTGAAAATCATCAACAAAACTTTGTGGAAATTCTTCCATTTTTTCCAATTTTTGGGGGAGTCAAAACACAACATTTGGAAAATCCGAGATTGCCATTTGGAAGAAAATTTTATTTCCTTTCTTTTGACGGTTTTTATTTGCAATTTGCATCAAAGCTCTATTCTCTAAGATTTTTCAAACATTTAACGTTTTTTCACCAAAAATGGCATGACATGACGTCACTAAAACGTCATTTTTCCCAAACTACTTAACCAATTTCAATACAATTTTGGCAGATGACGTAAAATTGATGCAGCATAAGATAGTTGCATTCGTTCGTGCAACAAGTTGCATTCGATATGTCCATAGTTTTTAAGTTATTGAGAAAATCCGGGGGGGGGGGGGGGGTGGTAAATTTAGCTCCCCCAGCGCCGCGCGGGTTAAGCCCTGATTTGATGCTGAGCCGTGTTTTAAAAAAAATCCAGTTTTTCACTGTGGATAGCTGGATTTTGACTGCTGCAAAGTCAATTTTTACGATAAATTGTTAACGTTTTTTTTTGGGAGGGGGAGGGGGCAAGACATGTTGCCCCCCCCCCCCCCCCCCTTCCAGGCTTTTGGGGACATGGCCTGGTTGCCCCCCCCCCCTCTGGATCCGCCAGTGGATGGAGGGGCATAGTGCCAGCGAGATTAACTTTTTTAATTTATGTCGTCAAGCGAAAGCAGATTGAAGCAGAATGCCTTGAGTTGACAAGTTCAGGCGACAACCAGTTTATAAAGACCTCATAGAACGGAGGCCTCGTCCAATTCATTTTAAACGTCAGACCAATGGCGTCGCATGCATCTCGAGAGTTGTGGACTTACTTTTTTAACACCAGAAATGTCAACTCCGCTGTTGGTTATCGGGAAGTGACATACTGTGTCGAGGAGTTGACCTGCATCGCGTGCAGTAAAAGCGTTGGCCCTGAACTTGCAAGTCTATCTCAGTAAACAAGCTCGACTTTCCGGACATCTCCCGACGCCCCGCAGCGGACGATAAACACAAGTTGAGCCTGCGGCGGCGGCGCCCGAGTTGTTTATTTCCAATCACTTCACCGGTTAACCGAGAGATCACATTCGACAAAGCAGAACCAGACTCCAGCGGGAGACATGTGAACAGACCATCCCCTCCGGTGCAGCCACGCTCAGCAGACCACGTCCACTCGGGCCAAGCACGAGAGTGAGCGTGCGCTCTGCCGCACACAGCAACCAATCAGGAGGCTAGGACGGACCTACAGCCGTATACGTCCACCAATCAAGAGTACAAGATATTATGCCACGCACGTCCGCCAATCTAGAGTCTAGACAGATATTCAACCACAAACGTCAGCCAATCAGGGACCGAGGCCGGACACTGCCGCAAACTTCCACCAATCAGGAGTCGAGAATGGTGCTATCGCTCGCTGGTCTGAACACCCTGATGTAAATGTGGGATTGCAAGGTTTTGAACATCATTTGAACACGGGTGGCAGTTTATTTGGCCACACAATTATATGAAGCATTAGCAAGGCCAAGAGTGAGGTTGCCAAGACAACGCCAGTTATTGCTACTTTGTGACACTATTAATTACTCGGCAACGAACAGAGAAGTATTTTGTATGCACACGGGATAAATATCGGCAGATTGTATGACACTCCAAGGGAAAACGATCGAAATTCGACACCAATCCCGCGAATGAGCGATCTGGGGATTTTCGGACGGTTTCATGTTCGGGTGACGGTGGTGTGGGGATATGGCATTTGCAGATTTTATCCGCATTTCCAACAGACCTGGTTCGTGTGCACAGCTGGAGACAAAATATCCGCTATTTTCTCTAAACATCTAGCGAAATCTCTCACACACTATCAGAAAGACATTGGAAAGAACAGGTGATCCACTGCAAGGTTGGCATGCCACAACACCATCAGGCGCAGTGGATTCCAGAGTGCTATTACCGTGTTGTACCCAGACCAAGGCAGAACGTTGTGTCGGCGCTGTGCGGACGCTCGCCGTTGTACTGGCGTGCGACCGAGGCAGATCATTAGAACCACCACGCTATAGCAACAGTTCACCGACAGAAACTGCACAGATAGAGAACATTAGCAGAAACTGCACAGATAGAGAACACTAGCAGAAACTACACAGATAGAGAACATTAGCAGAAACTACACAGATAGAGAACATTAGCAGAAACTACACAGATAGAGAACACTAGCAGAAACTACACAGATAGAGAACACTAGCAGAAACTACACAGATAGAGAACACTAGCAGAAACTACACAGATAGAGAACACTAGCAGAAACTACACAGATAGAGAACATTAGCAGAAACTGCACAGATAGAGAACACTAGCAGAAACTACACAGATAGAGAACACTAGCAGAAAGTACACAGATAGAGAACATTAGCAGAAACTACACAGATAGAGAACATTAGCAGAAACTACACAGATAGAGAACACTAGCAGAAACTACACAGATAGAGAACACTAGCAGAAACTACACAGATAGAGAACACTAGCAGAAACTACACAGATAGAGAACACTCGTAGTGGATCATAGGACACCATGCGACCCCGGGTTTGCATCGTCTGCATCGTCGGTATGTGAGACAAGCACTGGCCAAGTGTCAAGAGCGGAAGAGGACGTGGGCAGATGTCAGATGCCAAACAAACCAAAAATAGCAGACACACGGCTGGTATCAGTTTACGCATAGCCACTAGTCTAGCACGCCCTAGTCACACGCTCCAGAAGGCTTCTGGCCTTGCCATTGAGCGCCGTCTTTTGATATCAGTGCATCTCCTGGCGTCTGTGCCACGGGTGCTACACGTCTCACTAGCCACGTCAACAGTCCTCCTTCCGAAAATCACGCCATAACAGCCCATACGTTCCGGAAGGTGACGTAAATCCGCACAAACTGGCAACACTGCCTCTGCAACCTGGCAACACCGTCCCTATGCTGCCCCTCGCCGCAGCAGTGCAATCCGCGTCAACGCCGCGGCGGTGGCGCCACCTATAACTTAACCTGACGCGACGGTGGGGTCACCTATAACTTAACCTGACGCGGCGGTGGGGTCACTTATAAATCCGGACTCCCAACCGGAAAACAGCCGACGCAATCACGTGCAGCAGTGCAGCGGGAGCCTCAGTTGCGGAGAGTCTTGGGCGTGAAGAAGATGTCGCGAGTGAGCATCGAGCTGATGCACGGGATCTGCTTCCTCTGGTGCATACCTGGGTCTCCTGTGAGGCGGGGATACCAGCGTCAGTCGCGAACCAGCAACCGAGAAAGTACCCAAGTCAAGCCCACAAGCCAAGTCAAGACGAGTCGTGTCACGTAGACAGTGGTTTTCGATCGTAATGACGACGAAGGCTGACATTTTGAGACCATATACGCAAAGGTGAAGTATAATATGGCCACACCCTGGGCCAAAAACATAATCAGTGTCAGAACTTCCTCGCACCTCGGAACTCCAACATAACACTCAGCCATTCGGTTCCCTCATCAGCCATTCACCCAAGGACCTTTCACCGCCACAGCCGCCCTCAGTCCCCCCAACCGTTCTACCCATGGCATTTGGACAGCTAATACACCAGGACATTTGAATAGCCGACCGATGAGGATGATTGGGCTGTTGACATCAGTTGAGTAGCCAGGACAGTTGGACAGTTGGACCGACTGGGACAGTAATTGCATAGGAATTGTGCTGACCATGACAGTTGGACTGACCAGTGCAGTTAGACAGTTGGATAGCTGGGCAGCAGTTGGAATGTCTGGGGAAATTGGACAGTTGCACATCAGTTGGACAGATCGAGACAGTTGGACCACCAGTTGTACATACCAGGACAGGTGGACAGCTGAACACCAGCTACACAGATCGAGACAGTAAGACACCACAGTTGGGAAACTGGACCACCGTTGGACCACAGTTGAACTCACCAGGGCAGTTGGACTGGAAGTCCGTGGCCACCAGTCTGTTCACGCGCGTCATCACCGTCAACAGGTCCAACTGCCTGCCGTACTGGCGCAGACAGAGCGCCAGAGCCTGCATAAACCAGGACCCATTGGTGGTGTTTCTCCAGCTGTAGTAGCCCGGCACGGTGGAGAAGCAGAGGAGGAAGTCGGCGTGGGTGGGGATCTTGTACGAGACGACGTCGCCGTCCGTGGCGGTGCGGCGAGGATGGAGGGTGGTGCCGCCGTCCAGCTGGTCACCCTGACACGCCTGGGGGCAGATCAGAGGTCAAGGTTAGAGGTCATACGCGGTTCAGATGGTTAGTGATACGTCTGGGGCAGAGGGGTCAGAGGTCAGAGGTCAGAGGTCACATGTCAAGGTCAGAGGTCATACACGGCCCAGCTGGCTACAATGGTTACAATGGCCCGTCCCTACCCACCTGCAAGAAGATCTTGGGTTTGTTCGGGGGGGGGGGGGGGGCAGCTAGGCACTCTAACCACTCGGTCACATGTCCGTGTCACCTGTACCTTGTGACCTGTACCTTGTGACCTGTACCTTGTGACCTGTACCTTGTGACCTGTACCTTGTGACCTGTACCTTGTGACCTGTGACCTTGTGTCCTTGTCACCTGTACAAACTAATTTAATTTCTTCATACTAACCTGTATGAAGATCTTGTGTTTCACTACCAGCGAGTAACCCTTGAATTGGCCACCTTTACACCCCTGCTTGTGTTTCACAACCAGCGAGTAACCCTTGAATTGGCCACCTTTACACCCCTGCTTGTGTTTCACAACCAGCGAGTAACCCTTGAATTGGCCACCTTTACACCCCTGCTTGTGTTTCACAACCAGCGAGTAACCCTTGAATTGGCCACCTTTACACCCCTGCTTGTGTTTCACTACCAGCGAGTAACCCTTGAATTGGCCACCTTTACACCCCTGCTTGTGTTTCACTACCAGCGAGTAACCCTTGAATTGGCCACCTTTACACCCCTGCTTGTGTTTCACAACCAGCGAGTAACCCTTGAATTGGCCACCTTTACACCCCTGCTTGTGTTTCACAACCAGCGAGTAACCCTTGAATTGGCCACCTTTACACCCCTGCTTGTGTTTCACAACCAGCGAGTAACCCTTGAATTGGCCACCTTTACACCCCTGCTTGTGTTTCACTACCAGCGAGTAACCCTTGAATTGGCCACCTTTACACCCCTGCCTGTGTTTCACTACCAGCGAGTAACCCTTGAATTGGCCACCTTTACACCCCTGCTTGTGTTTCACTACCAGCGAGTAACCCTTGAATTGGCCACCTTTACACCCCTGCTTGTGTTTCACTACCAGCGAGTAACCCTTGAATTGGCCACCTTTACACCCCTGCTTGTGTTTCACTACCAGCGAGTAACCCTTGAATTGGCCACCTTTACACCCCTGCTTGTGTTTCACTACCAGCGAGTAACCCTTGAATTGGCCACCTTTACACCCCTGCTTGTGTTTCACTACCAGCGAGTAACCCTTGAATTGGCCACCTTTACACCCCTGCTTGTGTTTCACTACCAGCGAGTAACCCTTGAATTGGCCACCTTTACACCCCTGCTTGTGTTTCACTACCAGCGAGTAACCCTTGAATTGGCCACCTTTACACCCCTGCTTGTGTTTCACTACCAGTGAGTAACCCTTGAATTGGCCACCTTTACGCCCCTGCTCCTACTCTACACACACATTGGAAAATTTGGGTGAAAAACGACAACGTATGGATGCTATTTTTCTACTCTTTTTCCTGCGTTTCATTGTGAAATTTAAACTCCTTATTCAAAATGTACTGGATAATTGGCACCCTGATTCTGATTTATGAATGCAATGATAGGGACGGCCTTTGGAGGAAAAGACTGGCAATAATTGGCATAGATAATAACTAATTCTGGTAAGCGGGTAATTAGGTATTGATAAAGCCGAGTAGAACATATGTTCCTTGTTCAATTTTCCACTCTTGATGCTTATTTTTGGCCATAATTTTCCACTCCGCACCCCAGCTCCAAAGCTAACATAGGACCTCGTGCCTACCTGTATGAAGAAGATCTTGGGTTTTCCGGCCAGCGAGGGGCAGCGGTCGGCGGTGAAGCGGGTCCAGAGATGGTCCGACTTCAGGATCTCGTCGTATGTGTACAACACCCCTGTGTCTCCGTGCGAGAGGAAGGAGATGACCAGGCAGTCGGCGTCAGAGTGGTCCTCTGTAGACACTGGAGAAACACGGCAGAAGTCAGCACGGAATGGTGCCACAAACGGCAGTGATCAGTACGGAATGGTGCCACAAACGGCAGTGATCAGTACGGAATGGTGCCACAAACGGCAGTGATCAGTACGGAATGGTGCTACATACGACAGCGGTCAGCACGGAATGGTGCTACATACGACAGAGGTCAGCACGGAATGGTGCTACATACGACAGAGGTCAGCACGGAATGGTGCTACATACGACAGAGGTCAGCACGGAATGGTGCTACATACGGCAGAGGTCAGAACGGAATGGTGCCACATACGACAGAGGTCAGTACGGAATGGTGCTACATACGACAGAGGTCAGCACGGAATGGTGCCACATACGACAGAGGTCAGCACGGAATGGTGCTACATACGGCAGAGGTCAGCACGGAATGGTAATACGACAGAGGTCAGTACGGAATGGTGCTACATACGACAGAGGTCAGCACGGAATGGTGCTACATACGACAGAGGTCAGTACGGAATGGTGCTACATACGGCAGAGGTCAGCACGGAATGGTAATACGACAGAGGTCAGTACGGAATGGTGCCACAAACGGCAGAGGTCAGCACGGAATGGTGCCACATACGACAGTGATCAGTACGGAATGGTGCCACAAACGGCAGTGATCAGTACGGAATGGTGCTACATACGACAGAGGTCAGCACGGAATGGTGCTACATACGACAGAGGTCAGCACGGAATGGTGCTACATACGACAGAGGTCAGCACGGAATGGTGCTACATACCGACAGAGGTCAGCACGGAATGGTGCTACATACCGACAGAGGTCAGCACGGAATGGTAATACGACAGAGGTCAGCACGGAATGGTGCTACATACGGCAGAGGTCAGCACGGAATGGTGCTACAAACGGCAGAGGTCAGTACGGAATGGTGCCACAAACGGCAGAGGTCAGCACGGAATGGTGCTACATACGACAGAGGTCAGCACGGAATGGTGCTACATACGACAGAGGTCAGTACGGAATGGTGCCACATACGACAGAGGTCAGTACGGAATGGTGCCACATACGGCAGAGGTCAGTACGGAATGGTGCCACATACGACAGAGGTCAGCACGGAATGGTGCTACATACGGCAGAGGTCAGCACGGAATGGTGCTACAAACGGCAGAGGTCAGTACGGAATGGTGCCACAAACGGCAGAGGTCAGCACGGAATGGTGCTACATACGACAGAGGTCAGCACGGAATGGTACTACATACGACAGAGGTCAGTACGGAATGGTGCTACCTATAACAGCAGAGGTCAGCACGGAATGGTGCTACATACGACAGAGGTCAGCACGGAATGGTAATACGACAGAGGTCAGTACGGAATGGTACTACATACGACAGAGGTCAGCACGGAATGGTGCTACAAACGGCAGAGGTCAGCACGGAATGGTGCTACATACGACAGAGGTCAGCACGGAATGGTGCTACAAACGGCAGAGGTCAGCACGGAATGGTAATACGACAGAGGTCAGTACGGAATGGTGCCACAAACGGCAGTGATCAGTACGGAATGGTGCCACATACGACAGTGATCAGTACGGAATGGTGCCACAAACGGCAGAGGTCAGCACGGAATGGTGCTACATACGACAGAGGTCAGCACGGAATGGTGCTACATACGGCAGAGATCAGCACGGAATGGTGCCACAAACGGCAGAGGTCAGCACGGAATGGTGCTACATACGGCAGAGGTCAGCACGGAATGGTTCTACGGCAGAGGTCAGTACGGAATGGTTCTACGGCAGAGGTCAGTACGGAATGGTGCTACATATGATAGAGGTCAGTACTGAATGGTGCTACGGCAGAGGTCAGTACGAAATGGTGCTACATACGACAGAGGTCAGTACGGAATGGTACTACATACGACAGAGGTCAGTACGGAATGGTGCTACCTATAACAGCAGAGGTCAGTACGGAATGGTAATACCTATAACAGCAGAGGTCAGTACGGAATGGTGCTACCTATAACAGCAGAGGTCAGTACGGAATGGTGCTACCTATAACAGCAGAGGTCAGTACGGAATGGTCCTCTATCGACCGCCGCTGTATGGAGCCACATCATATAAAACAACACACGGACGGACTTTGTGCTCTGTGTCTAAGAATACAAGATTAATAGTAAATGCAAAGCAAAGCGCATGGCACACAAATATTTTGCGACTCAAATGAAATTATGGGAAGCCGAACTGCTATCCATGTATGTTTTCGCCATTGGGGCTGATTTTGAAACAACATTATATGATCAATTACATAATTACAACAACACTACACAAGTTCCATACACCATTGCCAGCAACGAATCAATCAACTTCCGTTTCACCCTCTAAACACTTTATTGGAAAGCTTCGCCTATTCCTACTGAACCATCACTGATGTTTATGACGTCAGCAACCACTCCTGACACTGATGTTATGACGTCAGTAACCACTCCTGGCACTGATGTTTATGACGTCAGTAACCATTCCTGACACTGATGCTTATTACGTCAGTAACCACTCCTGACACTGATGTTTATTACGCCAGTAACCACTCCTGATACTGATGTTTATTACGTCAGCAACCACTCCTGACACTGATGTGTATGACGTCAGTAACCACTCCTGACACTGATGTTTATAACGTCAGTAACCACTCCTGACACTGATGTGTATGACGTCAGCAACCACTCCCGACACTGATGTGTATGACGTCAGCAACCACACCTGACACTGATGTTTATGACGTCAGTAACCATTCCTGACACTGATGCTTATTACGTCAGTAACCACTCCCGACACTGATGTTTATGACGTCAGTAACCACTCCTGACACTGATGTTATGACGTCAGTAACCACTCCTGACACTGATGCTTATTACGTCAGTAACCACTCCTGACACTGATGTTATGACGTCAGTAACCACTCCCGACACTGATGTTTATAACGTCAGTAACCACTCCTGACACTGCCGCGGCGACTGATGTTTATTACGTCAGTAACCATTCCTGACACTGATGTTATAACGTCAGTAACCACACCTGACACTGATGTGTATGACGTCAGCAACCACTCCTGACACTGATGTGTATGACGTCAGCAACCACTCCTGACACTGATGTGTATGACGTCAGCAACCACCCCTGACACTGATGTTTATGACGTCAGTAACCACTCCTGATACTGATGTTTATAACGTCAGTAACCACTCCTGACACTGATGTTATGACGTCAGTAACCACTCCTGACACTGATGTTTATTACGTCAGTAACCACTCCTGATACTGATGTTTATTACGTCAGCAACCACTCCTGACACTGATGTGTATGACGTCAGTAACCACTCCTGACACTGATGTTTATAACGTCAGTAACCACTCCTGACACTGATGTGTATGACGTCAGCAACCACTCCCGACACTGATGTGTATGACGTCAGCAACCACACCTGATACTGATGTTTATGACGTCAGTAACCATTCCTGACACTGATGCTTATTACGTCAGTAACCACTCCCGACACTGATGTTTATGACGTCAGTAACCGCTCCTGACACTGATGTGTATGACGTCAGCAACCACTCCCGACACTGATGTTTATGACGTCAGTAACCACTCCTGATACTGATGTTTATGACGTCAGTAACCACGCCTGATACTGATGTTTATAACGTCAGTAACCACTCCTGACACTGATGCTTATTACGTCAGTAACCACTCCTGACACTGATGTTATGACGTCAGTAACCACTCCCGACACTGATGTTTATAACGTCAGTAACCACTCCTGACACTGCCGCGGCGACTGATGTTTATTACGTCAGTAACCATTCCTGACACTGATGTTATAACGTCAGTAACCACACCTGACACTGATGTGTATGACGTCAGCAACCACTCCTGACACTGATGTGTATGACGTCAGCAACCACTCCTGACACTGATGTGTATGACGTCAGCAACCACTCCTGACACTGATGTTTATGACGTCAGTAACCACTCCTGATACTGATGTTTATAACGTCAGTAACCACTCCTGACACTGATGTGTATGACGTCAGCAACCACTCCTGACACTGATGTTTATGACGTCAGTAACCACTCCTGATACTGATGTTTATTACGTCAGTAACCACTCCTGACACTGCCGCGGCGACTGATGTTTATGACGTCAGTAACCATTCCTGACACTGATGCTTATTACGTCAGTAACCACTCCTGACACTGATGTTTATTACGTCAGTAACCACTCCTGATACTGATGTTTATTACGTCAGTAACCACTCCTGACACTGATGTGTATGACGTCAGTAACCACTCCTGACACTGATGTTTATTACGTCAGTAACCACTCCTGATACTGATGTTTATGACGTCAGTAACCATTCCTGGCACTGCCGCGGCGACTGATGTTTATTACGTCAGTAACCATTCCTGACACTGATGTTATGACGTCAGTAACCACTCCCGACACTGATGTTTATAACGTCAGTAACCACTCCTGACACTGATGTTTATAACGTCAGTAACCACTCATGACACTGATGTTTATAACGTCAGTAACCACTCCTGACACTGATGTTTATAACGTCAGTAACCACTCCTGACACTGATGTTTATAACGTCAGTAACCACTCCTGACACTGCCGCGGCGGTTCACATGCGATTCCCTTTCCATGAGCGATTATAATAACTATCAACTACGGCTTTGGGGCGCCGCAGCAGCTGAAGTTGCATGATAAAATCAGCGACAACTCACGTTTATCCAGCACGGCAAACAGCTCAGACTTGCGCAGGTCGTTATGAATTGCCACATCGAAGTCAAGGTCCTTCAAAACGGACGCCAGAGAGTCGCGGTCCACGTCGGTGCCGCTCCGCATCTGCAGGGAGACGTGACGTCACAGGTTCAGTGGACTGGCACTGGTGATGTCACAGGATAAACATTAATATTACTACTGAAATTTCAAAATTGAAAATAATAGAAAACCACCGTTAATGCACTTTAAAGGGAGTGTGCCTACTCACATCGCTTATTTGGGGTTATTGACGGTGGTTTATAGAACATAATTTGCTCAATCGAGCCATGCCTTTTATTTTTCCAGATTCACACTAGTTGTTGAGATATTCCAAACTGCAGAATCCTAGGATTGCTTTGAAGCTTGAGTGCTGAGTGGAAAATTCTGACTAAAAATTAGCATAAAGAGTGGAAAATTCAACAACAACAAAAAACTGATGTGATGTATTCGGCTTTGTCAATGCCCAATTACCCGCTCACCAGAATTAGTTACCAGTAAAGCGCCTTTTTGGGCGATGACCGAGCGGGCGCGCTCTGGTAAAGCTAAAACAGGTTTGAAATATGAAACGGTACGGGAGCACACGTGTTAGTAGCACATAGTCCTTTTAGTCCCCCCCCCCACCCCCATAAAATTGCCAGGCCTCCATGCATGCCAACATAAAAATTAAGTTTTATTAAATTGTACATGATCTCCTTTCTCGAATCCGCCAAAAGGGAAGTACGTTCTGAGCGCTGCATGCTTCAGCGTATATAAAAACCGAATGCTAAGATAAATCAAACAATTTTTATCAAACCAAATATTTGTGTTCATTTCGACGTCTGCGGGTGCCACGCGCTGTGGTACCACCCCTATCAGAACGCACCATAACACAATAAAATTTATTTGATGATCCTATCCAATGGTGAAAACCCGATCTCAATCGGAGCAGTAGTTGCAAAGTTATTAGCTTCCGAAAAGCGTCTGTTCTGCCGTGTCGGGCCGGTTCGGGCCGGGTCAAATGTAAATTTGTCTAGTAAGTTGACGAGAAACCTCACGGGCGTTTCGTGCCCGCTCGGTAATTACCTATGCCAATTCTTACCAGTCTGTCTCTCCAAAGGCTGTCCCTATCATTACATCCATAAATCAGTATCAGAGTTCAAATTATCCAATACAATTTAAAATAAGGAGTGGAAAATTCACAGGAAAACTTGGAACAAGGAGTGGAAAATAGTATCTATAAGGTATCGTTTTCCACCCAAAATGTATACATTATAGGACACTTCCAATGACCCCAGGAACTGGCTGGTAGCACAGTGTTATCGGGTAGACCCCAGAGAGCTTCCGCTACTAGAAGTACTGCAACTATCGATTAAACTGCTAGCATATCATTAGCAATAGCAATAGCATTTCGTCAATAGCATTTCGACAAAACAGTTCGTGCGCGCTGATGGCAGCAGCTGAACAGCATCGTCTGTCCCCCTACTCGCAACGCTCGATGGCCATTTTTCGACGAAGATATCAAGTTAGAGCTACGAAACTTGCACATAATAAAGTTCACAGTGGCAAGAACGTGCTGTGCAAAACTTGTCTTTCTACCTTGCATGATGTGATCGTAATTTTATTGTCGTATGTGCGCCGTTTTACATAGCAATATAACATTTTACATAACATAACCGTTTTACATAACAATATATTTTGCATAACAATATATTTTACATAACATATACATTGCATACATAATGTTTTACATAACATAACACTGATTATAGTGGCGATCGTTTTATCGATATCGAAACAAAAAATAAGCAAAAAGAATATAAGTGAAAATTCAACTAAAGGCCCCTCCAGATGTTAATTTTATCGTTTCCAACAATCAAACCAATAGCTCCTTACCACATGATACATATTTTTGACATTCAAAAAACAGTAGACACACTCCCTTTAAAAGAAGGCATGTTTTGTTGAAAGCGAAATAGTAATAAAACCACCTATTGGCCCACGTACAGACGAAACAATATTTCCTTCTACGGGAGACAAAACAACATTTCTTTCGGCGGGATTCGGCGGGTCCAGTGAATGCGGCGTATCTCACCTTCATCTGCTGCTCGGGGTGGAAGTCGCGATGATTGAAAATCACGGCTCGGCCTCGCCGTCTGTGTTGCATATTGTACATAAACGCATCCTTTGAGGTCGGCGCAGTGGCCTGCACGCTAGGCACCGCCCTCCTGTCAGGGAAAACCAATCAGCGGTCAGCAAACAGCAGGGAGGACCAACCAGCGGTCGACAAACAGCTGGGCTTCGACACAGAAGGTGGCGGGTTCGATGCTGGGTGATATCGCGGAGTTCGCCACCAAATGTGACCAATTTTGTGTTACAGAAATTTGAGCAATGTTCTTGCCGACTCAATATTGACTCACCAGTCAATGAGCCAACTCACTACGAGTCTGACTCAGGGTCACCGTAACTCAACGCTGAATCTAGTCAACGTTCTCAAATTATCAAACTGTAATCACGTTTTCAAACACAACTCACGCTAATGCAAATCAAGTACAACCCTGCCCTCACTCTCAGGTCTTTCACCTGAAGAAAAAAAATCAGTTCGTGACGGCATGAATAACCCATGTTTCCACTCACCCAAAGCCGAACACCCCAGCATCAGCCGCGTCTCCGCCGGCGGCCGGTGGCGGCGCCACCTTCGCGTCCACCGTCTCCATTTGACTGTCCACCGCGTCCACCGCGTCCACCGGAGCCGCCATCGCGCAGTCCACCGGAGCTTCCACCGGGGCCGACATCACCGACTTCACTGCCGCCTCAGTCCGCTTCTGCCGTGAGTGCTGATGATTCACAGGGCTGCAATCCGTTGGGTCCGAACGAGAGGTGACGATGGCTCAGATGGGTAGCTTGATGAGACCTGTGGAGACGGGGACGGGATAGTTAGTATTCAGTGGTCAGTATTCAGTGGTCAGTATTCAGTGGTCAGTGGTCAGTAGTCAGTAGTCAGTGGTCAGTGGTCAGTGGTCAGTGGTCAGTGGTCAGTGGTCAGTGGTCAGTGGTCAGTGGTCAGTGGTCAGTGGTCAGTAGTCAGTAGTCAGTAGTCAGTGGTCAGTGGTCAGTGGTCAGTGGTCAGTGGTCAGTGGTCAGTGGTCAGTAGTCAGTAGTCAGTGGTCAGTGGTCAGTGGTCAGTGGTCAGTGGTCAGTGGTCAGTGGTAAGTGGTCAGTGGTCAGTGGTCAGTGGTCAGTGGTCAGTGGTCAGTGGTCAGTGGTCAGTGGTCAGTGGTCAGTGGTCAGTGGTCAGTGGTCAGTGGTCAGTGGTCAGTGGTCAGTGGTTAGTGGTCAGTGGTTAGTAGTCAGTGGTCAGTGGTTAGTAGTCAGTGGTACATTCGCATTAGCCAGTCAAAACACGCAGTAGGTGGCTACAGTACCCACATGGTCTTTAATAAGCACAGCCACCGGACGTTGTGTGACGCCGGAACACTTAGTAGTCAACCACCAAGGTGTGAATTGCGTCACCTACATTGTCGTAATACACGCTGTATTATGTATGATGCACAGATCACTGACTCGCGTAGCTTCCACTTGAGAAGCTCAGTAGTTACTAGTGCAGTAGTCCCAGTTAGTACCCGGGGTCGAGTCATGTCTAAACATCACCGATGACTCAAGGTATGGCTTAACTAAGAAACGTGTCCTAACCCGACAAAGTGGCGACGCTCGAGCCGAAAGGTCAAGCGGTCACCAAACAAAGACTCGGTGCATGACTCCTATCTCCATTGCCGGAGGTAACTCCAGGTTAATCCCACCCCTGCATGACGGGGATCAGATATCAGACAGAGGCTCTCAGATCTCAGACAGATACCAACAACGGATACAGCTTCGAGTCCGAGGGCGCCTCGTGCCGGCTGACTGGCAGACTTTGCATCATTGCATCATTGCATTGCATGGTTTGTCACTACTCACTTATGGATGGTATTACAGGACACACAAACTTTTTGGATCTCCGTCAATCAACACACACTTGGAACTTTGGTTTGAACCCCACACTTACATGCATGCCGAAACCAAAAACTGCAGAGAAGCCTGGCAAGTTCATGCAAATAACTCATGTTCTACTACAGTTTTGTTCAATATATATATATATATATATATATATATATATATATATATATATATATATATATATAATATATATATATATATATATATATATATATATATATATATATATATATATATATATATATATATATATATATATATATATATATATATATATATATATATATATATATATATATATTATATATATATATATATATATATATATATATATATATATATATATATATATATATTATATATATATATATATATATATATATATATATAATACGAAAATCTCACACAAAACCGACAAGTGATATTCAAATATCATAAAAACGCACACATAGTCAGACATACAGTTCTGAGCCTGTGAGTTCAAAACTGCAAGCTCTAATTACAATACATTGTGACATACGCGTACATCGCAGGCTGCATGTAACCATGCAATGCGTCATCGGTGACCGTATCTATCTAATCAGCAACACTGCCAGGTGCACAGCACCCTGCTCAGAGCCGATGTCAGCAAACTCGGTTATCAGGTTCATCATGCTAGTGGAGAGAGCGTTTGTCCAACGGCTGGGACGTGCGGCTGTTATGAACCCCATACCACCGCCCCGAGGAATAGGACGGGGCGAACATCCGACAACGGGTGCCACTTTCCACACGAGCGACTGGCGGATACATAACGGGTAAAGAAGTTTGGCTGGGCCCAATCCCAGAAAGTCTCACAAATTGTAGAAACAAAAACATCTGATGTATATTATTATGACATCAAAATTTTCGTAAAATTAACTTCCTTCGGTGAACATTGCTAAGGCTTTCTTTAAAATAGGAAGATATGTCAATTCTCTCCCGGTTTCAGTCCTTTGGGGTCCTGACCGGTATGACCCCTGGACCCGTCCCGCCGGCGCGGCGGGGGAAGGCGCCATCTGACGAGATTTCTACCCGTCTATGGGGGTTGGCTTTGTGCGAAGCGGGATCAAAAGGTGGCCCAGCAGCGGGAGACGACAATGTTAGGCATTGGGTACAACTATGCAGCGCATGTGTGTCAATGGGGCATACGTACTCGCAAGATCAAACCAGATCAGATCAATCAAGATCGCAAGATCAGATCAAACCGACTTCAGAGACCAAACGGACAGGCATGCCGAACAACTCATCACTCGAAGATACTCCACAATCCTTATTACTCTCATTCGCTAAACTCATCTAGCGTTCATTCACGTCTAATTCACAGATGACAGAACAACGCACGCACCTATCCCTATTAACCCTCACCCTACGGGAGCTTTTTTACCTTCGCCCTACGGGGGTCCTAAAAAGAACCCCTCCCCTGTTAACTTCCAAACCAAGCAACATAGACCAACGCAGTAAGAACCAACATGTTGCCTGTCATGTTTGGAATCTAACGGTATGCAATTTTGAGTTTTTTTGTTGTTGATTTTTTTGAGGACCTTCCAGGTCAAGTGAATGACCTCAATCGACCACGTCCAGAACAGCGATTTTGCTGTCAGAAAACCTCAAAATGAGAAATTGATAAATGTAAATACAAAGGCATGTTCCTAGACCAGGCTTACCTCAGAAATACAGAAAAGGTAATGATTTATTCGTATCTGGCCAAAAAAGTCCAAAAAAGTTATTAAAAAAATGACGTCATGAATTTCTTACACTTGGGAGCCATCACTCAGTCAAAAATAGAGAGATTTCTTTTAAATTTGGTTTGAGTATTGTCCACACTCAGTTCTCTCACATATATTCCGTTTTTTAACATCTTTGAAATTTTTTGATTTAGTGGTGATTTAATTTTTTTCTCTCTCGCAAATCCGAGATTGCCATTTGAAAGAAAATGACATTTTATATCTTTGTTTAAATGCGTTTGCAATTTGCTTCAAAACTCTGTTTTCTACGATTTGTCAAACATTTATCGTTTTTCCACCAACATGACGTCATCAAAACATCATTATTTCCCAAATTTCTAAAAAAAAATGTCAATGAAATTGTTACAGCTTACGTATAACTGTTATATACTTAGCTACTAAAAATTTCCAGAAAGATGCGCCGCATGTCTCAAAAGTTATGCAATAAAAACCTCAGAGGGGGGGGGGGGGGGGGGTCGTTTTTAGGACCCCCGTAGGGCGAGGGTTAATAAAACCCTCCTACTCAATCCCAGTCCTTTCACCGTCTTTAACTCACAATGCAACATACACAACAATCCACCAAAACCCACTAGCTATCCTCAACCCACACAACACTTATAACCCACACCACACTAACAACTCACCCCAACTCACAACTCACCAACAACCTCCACCAAAACCCACCAGCTTTCCTCAACCCACACAATACTTATAACCAACACCACGATAACAACTCACTCCCCCCCCCAAACTTACTCTCCCCAACCCACCCATCACCTCTCACCTTCTACCCACTGACCTCACAGGGCGTCACACCGCCACGTCGCCTCCTGACACCAACTAACCCGCCGCCCGACCGACGGCACGACCCGGCACGACCCGGCACGACCCGGTCCCAGCACCTCGTCCTATCACGGCGCTATCAACCCGCCGCGGCCAACGACGAGCGAATACAACAGCGGCCACTGCAGGGCTTCGAGCGTCGCGCGCCGCCCGGCCGCCGGGGAGGGGGGGGGGGGGGGGGCGCTGTTTTAGCCGCCACAGATCGATACTAGTCAATAGAAACCTCTCCCGGCACGGCACGACACGGCACGACACGGGACGACACGGGACGACACGGGAGACGGGAAGGCTGGGTAGATTCAGACAGAGACGACTCGCCAGGGGAGAGGAGAGGAGAGCAGAGGAGGGGAGAGGAGGGGAGAGGAGGGGAGAGGAGGGGAGAGGAGGGGAGAGGAGGGGAGAGGAGGAGAGGAGAGCAGATGAGATGAGATGAGATGAGATGAGATGAGATGAGAGGAGTGGAGAGGAGAGGAGAGGAGAGGAGAGGAGGGGAGAGGAGAGGAGAGGAGAGAGTGGAGAGGAGAGGAGGGAGGAGAGGAGAGGAGAGGAGAGGAGGGGAGAGGAGGGGAGAGGAGGGGAGAGGAGGGGAGAGGAGGGGAGAGGAGGGGAGAGGAGGGGAGAGGAGGGGAGAGGAGGAGGGGAGAGGAGGGGAGAGGAGGGGAGAGGAGGGGAGAGGAGGGGAGAGGAGGGGAGAGGAGGGGAGAGGAGGGGAGAGGAGGGGAGAGGAGGGGAGAGGAGGGGAGAGGAGGGGAGAGGAGGGGAGAGGAGGGGAGAGGAGGGAGAGGAGGGGAGAGGAGGGGAGAGGAGGGGAGAGAGGGGAGAGTAGGGATAGGAGGGGAGAGGAGGGGAGAGGAGGGAGGGAAAGGAGGGGAGAGGAGGGGAGAGGAGAGGAGAGGAGAGGAGGGGAGAGGAGGGGAGAGGAGGGGAGAGGAGGGGAGAGGAGGGAAGAGGAGGGGAGAGGAGGGGAGAGGAGGGGAGAGGAGGGGAGAGGAGGGGAGAGGAGGGGAGAGGAGGGGAGAGGAGGGGAGAGGAGGGGAGAGGAGGGGAGAGGAGGGAGAGGAGGGGAGAGGAGGGGAGAGGAGGGGAGAGGAGGGGAGAGGAGGGGAGAGGAGGGGAGAGGAGGGGAGAGGAGGGGAGAGGAGGGGAGAGGAGGGGAGAGGAGGGGAGAGGAGGGGAGAGGAGGGGAGAGGAGGGTAGAGGAGGGTAGATGAGGGGATAGGAGAGGGAGGGGAGAGGACAGGGATAGGAGAGGAGAGGAGGGAGGGGAGGGGAGAGGAGAGGAGAGGAGAGGAGAGGAGAGGAGAGGAGAGGAGAGGAGGGGAGAGGAGGAGAGGAGAGGAGAGGAGAGGAGAGGAGAGGAGAGGAGAGGAGAGGAGAGGAGAGGAGAGGAGAGGAGAGGAGAGGAGAGGAGGAGAGGAGAGGAGAGGAGAGGAGAGGAGAGGAGAGGAGAGGAGAGGAGAGGAGAGGAGAGGAGAGGAGAGGAGAGGAGAGGAGAGGAGAGGAGGGGAGAGGAGGGGAGAGGAGGGGAGAGGAGGGGAGGGGAGAGGAGAGGAGAGGAGAGGAGAGAGGAGAGGGGAGAGGGGAGAGGGGAGAGGGGAGAGGGGAGAGGGGAGAGGGGAGAGGAGAGGGGAGAGGAGAGGGGAGGGGAGAGGAGAGGGGAGGGGAGAGGAGAGGGGAGGATGGGAGGGGAGAGGAGAGGGGGAGGGGAGAGGGGGGAGGGGATGAGGGGAGAGTAGAGGGGAGGATGGGAGGAGGGGAGAGGAGAGGGGAGGATGGGAGGAGGGAGAGGAGGGAGAGGAGAGGAAGAGGAGAGGAGGAGAGGAGGAGAGGAGAGGAGAGGAGAGGAGAGGAGAGGAGAGGAGAGGAGAGGAGAGGAGGGGAGAGGAGGGGAGAGGAGGGAGGGGAGAGGAGGGGAGAGGAGGGGAGAGGAGAGGAGAGGAGGGGCGAGAGGAGAGAAGGGCAGAGGAGGGGAGAGGAGGAGGAGGGGGAGGAGGTGGGGATGCGGGGGAGGCTATGGGGGGAAGAGGAGAAGGGGAGGAGAGGAGAGGAGAGGATGAGGAGAGGAGAGGAGAGGGAGAGGAGAGAGCGAGAGGAGAGGAAAAGATGGAGAGGAGAGGAGAGGAAGAGGAGAGGAGAGAGAGGAGAGGAGAGGAGAGGAGAGGAGAGGAGGGGAGAGGAGAGGGGAGAGGAGGAGGACGAGGGCAGAGGAGGGGGAAGGAAGCGAGGTAACGCACCACGTCAGCCGTGGCCCCACCCGAACTGGTGGAGGCCAGACGACTGATCGACCCGGCCAGGAGGGGGACCAGAAACGGGGGGCTACACGCAGAGTGAGGGAATGACCAGCCTACACTCATCGCAGTTCGGAAATATCGGGACTGTTCCACCCAGACACACCACCAACCGTATTTTTGTCATCCTCAAACACGAGTTTCAAGTCTTTCAACGAAAGAAGTAACACTTTCCGAACACAAATTTAAGCGCAGTGATATTTAAGCACAAGCGCTGTGTGGCGCACAGTACAGAAAAGAGAAATGCATACAGGACTATTCGGTTCGCATTGGGTATAAAGCGAGAAAAAAAGTCATCGTTGGAAATGTCGTGGCAAGGACAGCCATAAATATAAGTTTTTTTGTGCAAAAATTGTGTACCAATATCAATGTTTTGCATAGACAAGTTTGCTTCAAATCAGTTGTAATGCACAAGCATGCAAAATCAACTTTTACTTTCAGATTGTGTGGGACATTTTGGGATCCCTCCCCCTCTTTCTCTCTCTCTCTCTCTCTCTCTCTCTCTCTCTCTCTCTCTCTCTCTCTCTCACTCTCTCTCTCCTCTCTCTCTCTCTCTCTCTCCTCTCTCTCTCTTCTCTCTCTCTCTCTCTCTCTCTCTCTCTCTCTCTCTCTCTCTCTCTCTCTCTCTCTCTCTCTCCTTCCAAAATGACCGTCCTGTATTTAGCCGCCAGTGTAAAACAGCCGCGAGCT
>JAXIVJ010016744.1:20000-25000 GCA_036785665.1 Chirona hameri | reverse complement strand
TCTGTCTGTCTGTCTGTCTGTCTGTCTGTCTGCCTGTCTGCCTGTCTGCCTGTCTGCCTGTCTGCCTGTCTGCCTGTCTGCCTGTCTGCCTGCCTGCCTGCCTGCCTGCCTGCCTGCCTGCCTGCCTGTCTGCCTGTCTGCCTGTCTGCCTGTCTGCCTGTCTGCCTGTCTGCCTGTCTGCCTGTCTGCCTGTCTGCCTGTCTGCCTGTCTGCCTGTCTGCCTGTCTGCCTGCCTGTCTGCCTGTCTGCCTGTCTGCCTGTCTGCCTGTCTGCCTGTCTGCCTGTCTGCCTGTCTGCCTGTCTGCCTGTCTGCCTGTCTGCCTGTCTGCCTGTCTGCCTGTCTGCCTGTCTGCCTGTCTGCCTGTCTGCCTGTCTGCCTGTCTGCCTGTCTGCCTGTCTGCCTGTCTGCCTGTCTGCCTGTCTGCCTGTCTGCCTGTCTGCCTGTCTGCCTGTCTGCCTGTCTGCCTGTCTGCCTGTCTGCCTGTCTGCCTGTCTGCCTGTCTGCCTGTCTGCCTGTCTGCCTGTCTGCCTGTCTGCCTGTCTGCCTGTCTGCCTGTCTGCCTGTCTGCCTGTCTGCCTGTCTGCCTGTCTGCCTGTCTGCCTGTCTGCCTGTCTGCCTGTCTGCCTGTCTGCCTGTCTGCCTGTCTGCCTGTCTGCCTGTCTGCCTGTCTGCCTGTCTGCCTGTCTGCCTGTCTGCCTGTCTGCCTGTCTGCCTGTCTGCCTGTCTGCCTGTCTGCCTGTCTGCCTGTCTGCCTGTCTGCCTGTCTGCCTGTCTGCCTGTCTGCCTGTCTGCCTGTCTGCCTGTCTGCCTGTCTGCCTGTCTGCCTGTCTGCCTGTCTGCCTGTCTGCCTGTCTGCCTGTCTGCCTGTCTGCCTGTCTGCCTGTCTGCCTGTCTGCCTGTCTGCCTGTCTGCCTGTCTGCCTGTCTGCCTGTCTGCCTGTCTGCCTGTCTGCCTGTCTGCCTGTCTGTCTGTCTGTCTGTCTGTCTGTCTGTCTGTCTGTCTGTCTGTCTGTCTGTCTGTCTGTCTGTCTGTCTGTCTGTCTGTCTGTCTGTCTGTCTGTCTGTCTGTCTGTCTGTCTGTCTGTCTGTCTGTCTGTCTGTCTGTCTGCCTGTCTGCCTGTCTGCCTGTCTGCCTGTCTGCCTGTCTGCCTGTCTGCCTGTCTGCCTGTCTGCCTGTCTGCCTGTCTGCCTGTCTGCCTGTCTGCCTGTCTGCCTGTCTGCCTGTCTGCCTGTCTGCCTGTCTGCCTGTCTGCCTGTCTGCCTGTCTGCCTGTCTGCCTGTCTGTCTGTCTGTCTGTCTGTCTGTCTGTCTGTCTGTCTGTCTGTCTGTCTGTCTGTCTGTCTGTCTGTCTGTCTGTCTGTCTGCCTGCCTGCCTGCCTGCCTGCCTGCCTGCCTGCCTGCCTGCCTGCCTGCCTGCCTGCCTGCCTGCCTGCCTGCCTGCCTGCCTGCCTGCCTGCCTGCCTGCCTGCCTGCCTGCCTGTCTGCCTGTCTGCCTGTCTGCCTGTCTGCCTGTCTGCCTGTCTGCCTGTCTGCCTGTCTGCCTGTCTGCCTGTCTGCCTGTCTGCCTGTCTGCCTGTCTGCCTGTCTGCCTGTCTGCCTGTCTGCCTGTCTGCCTGTCTGCCTGCCTGCCTGTCTGCCTGTCTGCCTGTCTGCCTGTCTGCCTGTCTACCTGTCTGCCTGTCTGCCTGTCTGCCTGTCTGCCTGTCTGCCTGTCTGCCTGTCTGCCTGTCTGCCTGTCTGCCTGTCTGCCTGTCTGCCTGTCTGCCTGTCTGCCTGTCTGCCTGTCTGCCTGTCTGCCTGTCTGCCTGTCTGCCTGTCTGCCTGTCTGCCTGTCTGCCTGTCTGCCTGTCTGCCTGTCTGCCTGTCTGCCTGTCTGCCTGTCTGCCTGTCTGCCTGTCTGCCTGTCTGCCTGTCTGCCTGTCTGCCTGTCTGCCTGTCTGCCTGTCTGCCTGTCTGCCTGTCTGCCTGTCTGCCTGTCTGCCTGTCTGCCTGTCTGCCTGTCTGCCTGTCTGCCTGTCTGCCTGTCTGCCTGTCTGCCTGTCTGCCTGTCTGCCTGTCTGCCTGTCTGTCTGTCTGCCTGTCTGCCTGTCTGCCTGTCTGCCTGTCTGCCTGTCTGCCTGTCTGCCTGTCTGCCTGTCTGCCTGTCTGCCTGTCTGCCTGTCTGCCTGTCTGCCTGTCTGCCTGTCTGCCTGTCTGCCTGTCTGCCTGTCTGCCTGCCTGTCTGTCTGTCTGTCTGTCTGTCTGTCTGTCTGTCTGTCTGCCTGTCTGCCTGTCTGTCTGTCTGTCTGTCTGTCTGTCTGTCTGTCTGTCTGTCTGTCTGTCTGTCTGTCTGTCTGTCTGTCTGTCTGTCTGTCTGTCTGTCTGTCTGTCTGTCTGTCTGTCTGTCTGTCTGTCTGTCTGTCTGTCTGTCTGTCTGTCTGTCTGTCTGTCTGTCTGTCTGTCTGTCTGTCTGTCTGTCTGTCTGTCTGTCTGTCTGTCTGTCTGTCTGTCTGTCTGTCTGTCTGTCTGTCTGTCTGTCTGTCTGTCTGTCTGTCTGTCTGTCTGTCTGTCTGTCTGTCTGTCTGTCTGTCTGTCTGTCTGTCTGTCTGTCTGTCTGTCTGTCTGTCTGTCTGTCTGTCTGTCTGTCTGTCTGTCTGTCTGTCTGTCTGTCTGTCTGTCTGTCTGTCTGTCTGTCTGTCTGTCTGTCTGTCTGTCTGTCTGTCTGTCTGTCTGTCTGTCTGTCTGTCTGTCTGTCTGTCTGTCTGTCTGTCTGTCTGTCTGTCTGTCTGTCTGTCTGTCTGTCTGTCTGTCTGTCTGTCTGTCTGTCTGTCTGTCTGTCTGTCTGTCTGTCTGTCTGTCTGTCTGTCTGTCTGTCTGTCTGTCTGTCTGTCTGTCTGTCTGTCTGTCTGTCTGTCTGTCTGTCTGTCTGTCTGTCTGTCTGTCTGTCTGTCTGTCTGTCTGTCTGTCTGTCTGTCTGTCTGTCTGTCTGTCTGTCTGTCTGTCTGTCTGTCTGTCTGTCTGTCTGTCTGTCTGTCTGTCTGTCTGTCTGTCTGTCTGTCTGTCTGTCTGTCTGTCTGTCTGTCTGTCTGTCTGTCTGTCTGTCTGTCTGTCTGTCTGTCTGTCTGTCTGTCTGTCTGTCTGTCTGTCTGTCTGTCTGTCTGTCTGTCTGTCTGTCTGTCTGTCTGTCTGTCTGTCTGTCTGTCTGTCTGTCTGTCTGTCTGTCTGTCTGTCTGTCTGTCTGTCTGTCTGTCTGTCTGTCTGTCTGTCTGTCTGTCTGTCTGTCTGTCTGTCTGTCTGTCTGTCTGTCTGTCTGTCTGTCTGTCTGTCTGTCTGTCTGTCTGTCTGTCTGTCTGTCTGTCTGTCTGTCTGTCTGTCTGTCTGTCTGTCTGTCTGTCTGTCTGTCTGTCTGTCTGTCTGTCTGTCTGTCTGTCTGTCTGTCTGTCTGTCTGTCTGTCTGTCTGTCTGTCTGTCTGTCTGTCTGTCTGTCTGTCTGTCTGTCTGTCTGTCTGTCTGTCTGTCTGTCTGTCTGTCTGTCTGTCTGTCTGTCTGTCTGTCTGTCTGTCTGTCTGTCTGTCTGTCTGTCTGTCTGTCTGTCTGTCTGTCTGTCTGTCTGTCTGTCTGTCTGTCTGTCTGTCTGTCTGTCTGTCTGTCTGTCTGTCTGTCTGTCTGTCTGTCTGTCTGTCTGTCTGTCTGTCTGTCTGTCTGTCTGTCTGTCTGTCTGTCTGTCTGTCTGTCTGTCTGTCTGTCTGTCTGTCTGTCTGTCTGTCTGTCTGTCTGTCTGTCTGTCTGTCTGTCTGTCTGTCTGTCTGTCTGTCTGTCTGTCTGTCTGTCTGTCTGTCTGTCTGTCTGTCTGTCTGTCTGTCTGTCTGTCTGTCTGTCTGTCTGTCTGTCTGTCTGTCTGTCTGTCTGTCTGTCTGTCTGTCTGTCTGTCTGTCTGTCTGTCTGTCTGTCTGTCTGTCTGTCTGTCTGTCTGTCTGTCTGTCTGTCTGTCTGTCTGTCTGTCTGTCTGTCTGTCTGTCTGTCTGTCTGTCTGTCTGTCTGTCTGTCTGTCTGTCTGTCTGTCTGTCTGTCTGTCTGTCTGTCTGTCTGTCTGTCTGTCTGTCTGTCTGTCTGTCTGTCTGTCTGTCTGTCTGTCTGTCTGTCTGTCTGTCTGTCTGTCTGTCTGTCTGCCTGTCTGCCTGTCTGCCTGTCTGCCTGTCTGCCTGTCTGCCTGTCTGCCTGTCTGCCTGTCTGCCTGTCTGCCTGTCTGCCTGTCTGCCTGTCTGCCTGTCTGCCTGTCTGCCTGTCTGCCTGTCTGCCTGTCTGCCTGTCTGCCTGTCTGCCTGTCTGCCTGTCTGCCTGTCTGCCTGTCTGCCTGTCTGCCTGTCTGCCTGTCTGCCTGTCTGCCTGTCTGCCTGTCTGCCTGTCTGCCTGTCTGCCTGTCTGCCTGTCTGCCTGTCTGCCTGTCTGCCTGTCTGCCTGTCTGCCTGTCTGTCTGTCTGTCTGTCTGCCTGTCTGCCTGTCTGCCTGTCTGCCTGTCTGCCTGTCTGCCTGTCTGCCTGTCTGCCTGTCTGCCTGTCTGCCTGTCTGCCTGTCTGCCTGTCTGCCTGTCTGCCTGTCTGCCTGTCTGCCTGTCTGCCTGTCTGCCTGTCTGCCTGTCTGCCTGTCTGCCTGTCTGCCTGTCTGCCTGTCTGCCTGTCTGCCTGTCTGCCTGTCTGCCTGTCTGCCTGTCTGCCTGTCTGCCTGTCTGCCTGTCTGCCTGTCTGCCTGTCTGCCTTTCTGCCTGTCTGCCTGTCTGCCTGTCTGCCTGTCTGCCTGTCTGCCTGTCTGTCTGTCTGTCTGTCTGTCTGTCTGTCTGTCTGTCTGTCTGTCTGTCTGTCTGTCTGTCTGTCTGTCTGTCTGTCTGTCTGTCTGTCTGTCTGTCTGTCTGTCTGTCTGTCTGTCTGTCTGTCTGTCTGTCTGTCTGCCTGTCTGCCTGTCTGCCTGTCTGCCTGTCTGCCTGTCTGCCTGTCTGCCTGTCTGCCTGTCTGCCTGTCTGCCTG
>JAXIVJ010016744.1:10000-15000 GCA_036785665.1 Chirona hameri | reverse complement strand
TCTGTCTGTCTGTCTGTCTGTCTGTCTGTCTGTCTGTCTGTCTGTCTGTCTGTCTGTCTGTCTGTCTGTCTGTCTGTCTGTCTGTCTGTCTGTCTGTCTGTCTGTCTGTCTGTCTGTATGTCTGTCTGTCTGTCTGTCTGTCTGTCTGTCTGTCTGTCTGTCTGTCTGTCTGTCTGTCTGTCTGTCTGTCTGTCTGTCTGTCTGTCTGTCTGTCTGTCTGTCTGTCTGTCTGTCTGTCTGTCTGTCTGTCTGTCTGTCTGTCTGTCTGTCTGTCTGTCTGTCTGTCTGTCTGTCTGTCTGTCTGTCTGTCTGTCTGTCTGTCTGTCTGTCTGTCTGTCTGTCTGTCTGTCTGTCTGTCTGTCTGTCTGTCTGTCTGTCTGTCTGTCTGTCTGTCTGTCTGTCTGTCTGTCTGTCTGTCTGTCTGTCTGTCTGTCTGTCTGTCTGTCTGTCTGTCTGTCTGTCTGTCTGTCTGTCTGTCTGTCTGTCTGTCTGTCTGTCTGTCTGTCTGTCTGTCTGTCTGTCTGTCTGTCTGTCTGTCTGTCTGTCTGTCTGTCTGTCTGTCTGTCTGTCTGTCTGTCTGTCTGTCTGTCTGTCTGTCTGTCTGTCTGTCTGTCTGTCTGTCTGTCTGTCTGTCTGTCTGTCTGTCTGTCTGTCTGTCTGTCTGTCTGTCTGTCTGTCTGTCTGTCTGTCTGTCTGTCTGTCTGTCTGTCTGTCTGTCTGTCTGTCTGTCTGTCTGTCTGTCTGTCTGTCTGTCTGTCTGTCTGTCTGTCTGTCTGTCTGTCTGTCTGTCTGTCTGTCTGTCTGTCTGTCTGTCTGTCTGTCTGTCTGTCTGTCTGTCTGTCTGTCTGTCTGTCTGTCTGTCTGTCTGTCTGTCTGTCTGTCTGTCTGTCTGTCTGTCTGTCTGTCTGTCTGTCTGTCTGTCTGTCTGTCTGTCTGTCTGTCTGTCTGTCTGTCTGTCTGTCTGTCTGTCTGTCTGTCTGTCTGTCTGTCTGTCTGTCTGTCTGTCTGTCTGTCTGTCTGTCTGTCTGTCTGTCTGTCTGTCTGTCTGTCTGTCTGTCTGTCTGTCTGTCTGTCTGTCTGTCTGTCTGTCTGTCTGTCTGTCTGTCTGTCTGTCTGTCTGTCTGTCTGTCTGTCTGTCTGTCTGTCTGTCTGTCTGTCTGTCTGTCTGTCTGTCTGTCTGTCTGTCTGTCTGTCTGTCTGTCTGTCTGTCTGTCTGTCTGTCTGTCTGTCTGTCTGTCTGTCTGTCTGTCTGTCTGTCTGTCTGTCTGTCTGTCTGTCTGTCTGTCTGTCTGTCTGTCTGTCTGTCTGTCTGTCTGTCTGTCTGTCTGTCTGTCTGTCTGTCTGTCTGTCTGTCTGTCTGTCTGTCTGTCTGTCTGTCTGTCTGTCTGTCTGTCTGTCTGTCTGTCTGTCTGTCTGTCTGTCTGTCTGTCTGTCTGTCTGTCTGTCTGTCTGTCTGTCTGTCTGTCTGTCTGTCTGTCTGTCTGTCTGTCTGTCTGTCTGTCTGTCTGTCTGTCTGTCTGTCTGTCTGTCTGTCTGTCTGTCTGTCTGTCTGTCTGTCTGCCTGTCTGCCTGTCTGCCTGTCTGCCTGTCTGCCTGTCTGCCTGTCTGCCTGTCTGCCTGTCTGCCTGTCTGCCTGTCTGCCTGTCTGCCTGTCTGCCTGTCTGCCTGTCTGCCTGTCTGCCTGTCTGCCTGTCTGCCTGTCTGCCTGTCTGCCTGTCTGCCTGTCTGCCTGTCTGCCTGTCTGCCTGTCTGCCTGTCTGCCTGTCTGCCTGTCTGCCTGTCTGCCTGTCTGCCTGTCTGCCTGTCTGCCTGTCTGCCTGTCTGCCTGTCTGCCTGTCTGCCTGTCTGCCTGTCTGCCTGTCTGCCTGTATGCCTGTCTGCCTGTCTGCCTGTCTGCCTGTCTGCCTGTCTGCCTGTCTGCCTGTCTGCCTGTCTGCCTGTCTGCCTGTCTGCCTGTCTGCCTGTCTGTCTGTCTGTCTGTCTGTCTGTCTGCCTGTCTGCCTGTCTGCCTGTCTGCCTGTCTGCCTGTCTGCCTGTCTGCCTGTCTGCCTGTCTGCCTGTCTGCCTGTCTGCCTGTCTGCCTGTCTGCCTGTCTGCCTGTCTGCCTGTCTGCCTGTCTGCCTGTCTGCCTGTCTGCCTGTCTGCCTGTCTGCCTGTCTGCCTGTCTGCCTGTCTGCCTGTCTGCCTGTCTGCCTGTCTGCCTGTCTGCCTGTCTGCCTGTCTGCCTGTCTGCCTGTCTGCCTGTCTGCCTGTCTGCCTGTCTGCCTTTCTGCCTGTCTGCCTGTCTGCCTGTCTGCCTGTCTGCCTGTCTGTCTGTCTGTCTGTCTGTCTGTCTGTCTGTCTGTCTGTCTGTCTGTCTGTCTGTCTGTCTGTCTGTCTGTCTGTCTGTCTGTCTGTCTGTCTGTCTGTCTGTCTGTCTGTCTGTCTGTCTGTCTGTCTGCCTGTCTGCCTGTCTGCCTGTCTGCCTGTCTGCCTGTCTGCCTGTCTGCCTGTCTGCCTGTCTGCCTGTCTGCCTGTCTGCCTGTCTGCCTGTCTGCCTGTCTGCCTGCCTGCCTGCCTGCCTGCCTGCCTGCCTGCCTGCCTGCCTGCCTGCCTGCCTGCCTGCCTGCCTGCCTGCCTGCCTGCCTGCCTGCCTGCCTGCCTGCCTGCCTGCCTGCCTGCCTGCCTGCCTGCCTGCCTGCCTGCCTGCCTGCCTGCCTGCCTGCCTGCCTGCCTGCCTGCCTGCCTGCCTGCCTGCCTGCCTGCCTGCCTGCCTGCCTGTCTGCCTGTCTGCCTGTCTGCCTGTCTGCCTGTCTGCCTGTCTGCCTGTCTGCCTGTCTGCCTGTCTGCCTGTCTGCCTGTCTGCCTGTCTGCCTGTCTGCCTGTCTGCCTGTCTGCCTGTCTGCCTGTCTGCCTGTCTGCCTGTCTGCCTGTCTGCCTGTCTGCCTGTCTGCCTGTCTGCCTGTCTGCCTGTCTGCCTGTCTGCCTGTCTGCCTGTCTGCCTGTCTGCCTGTCTGCCTGTCTGCCTGTCTGCCTGTCTGCCTGTCTGCCTGTCTGCCTGTCTGCCTGTCTGCCTGTCTGCCTGTCTGCCTGTCTGCCTGTCTGCCTGTCTGCCTGTCTGCCTGTCTGCCTGTCTGCCTGTCTGCCTGTCTGCCTGTCTGCCTGTCTGCCTGTCTGCCTGTCTGCCTGTCTGCCTGTCTGCCTGTCTGCCTGTCTGCCTGTCTGCCTGTCTGCCTGTCTGCCTGTCTGCCTGTCTGCCTGTCTGCCTGTCTGCCTGTCTGCCTGTCTGCCTGTCTGCCTGTCTGCCTGTCTGCCTGTCTGCCTGTCTGCCTGTCTGCCTGTCTGCCTGTCTGCCTGTCTGCCTGTCTGCCTGTCTGCCTGTCTGCCTGTCTGCCTGTCTGCCTGTCTGCCTGTCTGCCTGTCTGCCTGTCTGCCTGTCTGTCTGTCTGTCTGTCTGTCTGTCTGTCTGTCTGTCTGTCTGTCTGTCTGTCTGTCTGTCTGTCTGTCTGACTGTCTGCCTGTCTGCCTGTCTGCCTGTCTGCCTGTCTGCCTGTCTGCCTGTCTGCCTGTCTGTCTGTCTGCCTGTCTGCCTGTCTGCCTGTCTGCCTGTCTGCCTGTCTGCCTGTCTGCCTGTCTGCCTGTCTGCCTGTCTGCCTGTCTGCCTGTCTGCCTGTCTGCCTGTCTGCCTGTCTGCCTGTCTGTCTGTCTGTCTGTCTGTCTGTCTGTCTGTCTGTCTGTCTGTCTGTCTGCCTGTCTGCCTGTCTGCCTGTCTGCCTGTCTGCCTGTCTGCCTGTCTGCCTGTCTGTCTGTCTGTCTGTCTGTCTGTCTGCCTGTCTGCCTGTCTGCCTGTCTGCCTGTCTGCCTGTCTGCCTGTCTGCCTGTCTGCCTGTCTGCCTGTCTGCCTGTCTGCCTGTCTGCCTGTCTGCCTGTCTGCCTGTCTGCCTGTCTGCCTGTCTGCCTGTCTGCCTGTCTGCCTGTCTGCCTGTCTGCCTGTCTGCCTGTCTGCCTGTCTGCCTGTCTGCCTGTCTGTCTGTCTGTCTGTCTGTCTGTCTGCCTGTCTGCCTGTCTGCCTGTCTGCCTGTCTGCCTGTCTGCCTGTCTGCCTGTCTGCCTGTCTGCCTGTCTGCCTGTCTGCCTGTCTGCCTGTCTGCCTGTCTGCCTGTCTGCCTGTCTGCCTGTCTGCCTGTCTGCCTGTCTGCCTGTCTGCCTGTCTGCCTGTCTGCCTGTCTGCCTGTCTGCCTGTCTGCCTGTCTGCCTGTCTGCCTGTCTGCCTGTCTGCCTGTCTGCCTGTCTGCCTGTCTGCCTGTCTGCCTGTCTGCCTGTCTGCCTGTCTGCCTGTCTGCCTGTCTGCCTGTCTGCCTGTCTGCCTGTCTGCCTGTCTGCCTGTCTGCCTGTCTGCCTGTCTGCCTGTCTGCCTGTCTGCCTGTCTGCCTGTCTGCCTGTCTGTCTGTCTGTCTGTCTGTCTGTCTGTCTGTCTGTCTGTCTGTCTGTCTGTCTGTCTGTCTGTCTGTCTGTCTGTCTGTCTGTCTGTCTGTCTGTCTGTCTGTCTGTCTGTCTGTCTGTCTGTCTGTCTGTCTGTCTGTCTGTCTGTCTGTCTGTCTGTCTGTCTGTCTGTCTGTCTGTCTGTCTGTCTGTCTGTCTGTCTGTCTGTCTGTCTGTCTGTCTGTCTGTCTGTCTGTCTGTCTGTCTGTCTGTCTGTCTGTCTGTCTGTCTGTCTGTCTGTCTGTCTGTCTGTCTGTCTGTCTGTCTGTCTGTCTGTCTGTCTGTCTGTCTGTCTGTCTGTCTGTCTGTCTGTCTGTCTGTCTGTCTGTCTGTCTGTCTGTCTGTCTGTCTGTCTGTCTGTCTGTCTGTCTGTCTGTCTGTCTGTCTGTCTGTCTGTCTGTCTGTCTGTCTGTCTGTCTGTCTGTCTGTCTGTCTGTCTGTCTGTCTGTCTGTCTGTCTGTCTGTCTGTCTGTCTGTCTGTCTGTCTGTCTGTCTGTCTGTCTGTCTGTCTGTCTGTCTGTCTGTCTGTCTGTCTGTCTG
>JAXIVJ010016744.1:0-5000 GCA_036785665.1 Chirona hameri | reverse complement strand
GTCTGCCTGTCTGCCTGTCTGCCTGTCTGCCTGTCTGCCTGTCTGCCTGTCTGCCTGTCTGCCTGTCTGCCTGTCTGCCTGTCTGCCTGTCTGCCCTGTCTGCCTGTCTGCCTGTCTGCCTGTCTGCCTGTCTGCCTGTCTGCCTGTCTGCCTGTCTGCCTGTCTGCCTGTCTGCCTGTCTGCCTGTCTGCCTGTCTGCCTGTCTGCCTGTCTGCCTGTCTGCCTGTCTGCCTGTCTGCCTGTCTGCCTGTCTGCCTGTCTGCCTGTCTGCCTGTCTGCCTGTCTGCCTGTCTGCCTGTCTGCCTGTCTGCCTGTCTGCCTGTCTGCCTGTCTGCCTGTCTGCCTGTCTGCCTGTCTGCCCTGTCTGCCTGTCTGCCTGTCTGCCTGTCTGCCTGTCTGCCTGTCTGCCTGTCCTGCCTGTCTGCCTGTCTGCCTGTCTGCCTGTCTGCCTGTCTGCCTGTCTGCCTGTCTGCCTGTCTGCCTGTCTGCCTGTCTGCCTGTCTGCCTGTCTGCCTGTCTGCCTGTCTGCCTGTCTGCCTGTCTGCCTGTCTGCCTGTCTGCCTGTCTGCCTGTCTGCCTGTCTGCCTGTCTGCCTGTCTGTCTGTCTGTCTGTCTGTCTGTCTGTCCTGTCTGTCTGTCTGTCATGTCTGTCTGTCCTGTCTGTCTGTCTGCCTGTCTGCCTGTCTGCCTGTCTGCCTGGTCTGCCTGTCTGCCTGTCTGCCTGTCTGCCTGTCCTGCCTGTCTGCCTGTCTGCCTGTCTGCCTGTCTGCCTGTCTGCCTGTCTGCCTGTCTGCCTGTCTGCCTGTCTGCCTGTCTGCCTGTCTGCCTGTCTGCCTGTCTGCCTGTCTGCCTGTCTGCCTGTCTGCCTGTCTGCCTGTCTGCCTGTCTGCCTGTCTGCCTGTCTGCCTGTCTGCCTGTCTGCCTGTCTCGCCTGTCTGCCTGTCTGCCTGTCTGCTGTCTGCCTGTCTGTCTGTCTGCCTGTCTGCCTGTCTGCCTGTCTGCCTGTCTGCCTGTCTGCCTGTCTGCCTGTCTGCCTGTCTGCCTGTCTGCCTGTCTGCCTGTCTGCCTGTCTGCCTGTCTGCCTGTCTGCCTGTCTGCCTGTCTGCCTGTCTGCCTGTCTGCCTGCCTGTCTGTCTGTCTGTCTGTCTGTCTGTCTGTCTGTCTGTCTGTCTGCCTGTCTGCCTGTCTGTCTGTCTGCCTGTCTGTCTGTCTGTCTGTCTGTCTGTCTGTCTGTCTGTCTGTCTGTCTGTCTGTCTGTCTGTCTGTCTGTCTGTCTGTCTGTCTGTCTGTCTGTCTGTCTGTCTGTCTGTCTGTCTGTCTGTCTGTCTGTCTGTCTGTCTGTCTGTCTGTCTGTCTGTCTGTCTGTCTGTCTGTCTGTCTGTCTGTCTGTCTGTCTGTCTGTCTGTCTGTCTGTCTGTCTGTCTGTCTGTCTGTCTGTCTGTCTGTCTGTCTGTCTGTCTGTCTGTCTGTCTGTCTGTCTGTCTGTCTGTCTGTCTGTCTGTCTGTCTGTCTGTCTGTCTGTCTGTCTGTCTGTCTGTCTGTCTGTCTGTCTGTCTGTCTGTCTGTCTGTCTGTCTGTCTGTCTGTCTGTCTGTCTGTCTGTCTGTCTGTCTGTCTGTCTGTCTGTCTGTCTGTCTGTCTGTCTGTCTGTCTGTCTGTCTGTCTGTCTGTCTGTCTGTCTGTCTGTCTGTCTGTCTGTCTGTCTGTCTGTCTGTCTGTCTGTCTGTCTGTCTGTCTGTCTGTCTGTCTGTCTGTCTGTCTGTCTGTCTGTCTGTCTGTCTGTCTGTCTGTCTGTCTGTCTGTCTGTCTGTCTGTCTGTCTGTCTGTCTGTCTGTCTGTCTGTCTGTCTGTCTGTCTGTCTGTCTGTCTGTCTGTCTGTCTGTCTGTCTGTCTGTCTGTCTGTCTGTCTGTCTGTCTGTCTGTCTGTCTGTCTGTCTGTCTGTCTGTCTGTCTGTCTGTCTGTCTGTCTGTCTGTCTGTCTGTCTGTCTGTCTGTCTGTCTGTCTGTCTGTCTGTCTGTCTGTCTGTCTGTCTGTCTGTCTGTCTGTCTGTCTGTCTGTCTGTCTGTCTGTCTGTCTGTCTGTCTGTCTGTCTGTCTGTCTGTCTGTCTGTCTGTCTGTCTGTCTGTCTGTCTGTCTGTCTGTCTGTCTGTCTGTCTGTCTGTCTGTCTGTCTGTCTGTCTGTCTGTCTGTCTGTCTGTCTGTCTGTCTGTCTGTCTGTCTGTCTGTCTGTCTGTCTGTCTGTCTGTCTGTCTGTCTGTCTGTCTGTCTGTCTGTCTGTCTGTCTGTCTGTCTGTCTGTCTGTCTGTCTGTCTGTCTGTCTGTCTGTCTGTCTGTCTGTCTGTCTGTCTGTCTGTCTGTCTGTCTGTCTGTCTGTCTGTCTGTCTGTCTGTCTGTCTGTCTGTCTGTCTGTCTGTCTGTCTGTCTGTCTGTCTGTCTGTCTGTCTGTCTGTCTGTCTGTCTGTCTGTCTGTCTGTCTGTCTGTCTGTCTGTCTGTCTGTCTGTCTGTCTGTCTGTCTGTCTGTCTGTCTGTCTGTCTGTCTGTCTGTCTGTCTGTCTGTCTGTCTGTCTGTCTGTCTGTCTGTCTGTCTGTCTGTCTGTCTGTCTGTCTGTCTGTCTGTCTGTCTGTCTGTCTGTCTGCCTGTCTGCCTGTCTGCCTGTCTGCCTGTCTGCCTGTCTGCCTGTCTGCCTGTCTGCCTGTCTGCCTGTCTGCCTGTCTGCCTGTCTGCCTGTCTGCCTGTCTGCCTGTCTGCCTGTCTGCCTGTCTGCCTGTCTGCCTGTCTGCCTGTCTGCCTGTCTGCCTGTCTGCCTGTCTGCCTGTCTGCCTGTCTGCCTGTCTGCCTGTCTGCCTGTCTGCCTGTCTGCCTGTCTGCCTGTCTGCCTGTCTGCCTGTCTGCCTGTCTGCCTGTCTGCCTGTCTGCCTGTCTGCCTGTCTGCCTGTCTGTCTGTCTGCCTGTCTGTCTGTCTGCCTGTCTGCCTGTCTGCCTGTCTGCCTGTCTGCCTGTCTGCCTGTCTGCCTGTCTGCCTGTCTGCCTGTCTGCCTGTCTGCCTGTCTGCCTGTCTGCCTGTCTGCCTGTCTGCCTGTCTGCCTGTCTGCCTGTCTGCCTGTCTTGCCTGTCTGCCTGTCTGCCTGTCTGCCTGTCTGCCTGTCTGCCTGTCTGCCTGTCTGCCTGTCTGCCTGTCTGCCTGTCTGCCTGTCTGCCTTTCTGCCTGTCTGCCTGTCTGCCTGTCTGCCTGTCTGCCTGTCTGCCCTGTCCTGTCTGTCTGTCTGTCTGTCTGTCTGTCTGTCTGTCTGTCTGTCTGTCTGTCTGTCTGTCTGTCTGTCTGTCTGTCTGTCTGTCTGTCTGTCTGTCTGTCTGTCTGTCTGTCTGCCTGTCTGCCTGTCTGCCTGTCTGCCTGTCTGCCTGTCTGCCTGTCTGCCTGTCTGCCTGTCTGCCTGTCTGCCTGTCTGCCTGTCTGCCTGTCTGCCTGTCTGCCTGTCTGCCTGTCTGCCTGTCTGCCTGCCTGCCTGCCTGCCTGCCTGCCTGCCTGCCTGCCTGCCTGCCTGCCTGCCTGCCTGCCTGCCTGCCTGCCTGCCTGCCTGCCTGCCTGCCTGCCTGCCTGCCTGCCTGCCTGCCTGCCTGCCTGCCTGCCTGCCTGCCTGCCTGCTGCCTGTCTGCCTGTCTGCCTGTCTGCCTGTCTGCCTGTCTGCCTGTCTGCCTGTCTGCCTGTCTGCCTGTCTGCCTGTCTGCCTGTCTGCCTGTCTGCCTGTCTGCCTGTCTGCCTGTCTTGCCTGTCTGCCTGTCTGCCTGTCTGCCTGTCTGCCTGTCTGCCTGTCTGCCTGTCTGCCTGTCTGCCTGTCTGCCTGTCTGCCTGTCTGCCTGTCTGCCTGTCTGCCTGTCTGCCTGTCTGCCTGTCTGCCTGTCTGCCTGTCTGCCTGTCTGCCTGTCTGCCTGTCCTGCCTGTCTGCCTGTCGCCTGTCTGCCTGTCCTGCCTGTCTGCCTGTCTGCCTGTCCTGCCTGTCTGCCTGTCTGCCTGTCTGCCTGTCTGCCTGTCCTGCCTGTCTGCCTGTCTGCCTGTCTGCCTGTCTGCCTGTCTGCCTGTCTGCCTGTCTGCCTGTCTGCCTGTCTGCCTGTCTGCCTGTCCTGCCTGTCTGCCTGTCTGCCTGTCTGCCTGTCTGCCTGTCTGCCTGTCCTGCCTGTCTGCCTGTCTGCCTGTCTGCCTGTCTGCCTGTCTGCCTGTCTGCCTGTCTGCCTGTCTGCCTGTCTGCCTGTCTGCCTGTCTGCCTGTCTGCCTGTCTGCCTGTCTGCCTGTCTGCCTGTATGCCTGTCTGCCTGTCTGCCTGTCTGCCTGTCTGCCTGTCTGCCTGTCTGCCTGTCTGCCTGTCTGCCTGTCTGCCTGTCTGCTGTCTGCCTGTCTGCCTGTCTGCCTGTCTGCCTGTCTGTCTGTCTGTCTGTCTGTCTGTCTGTCTGTCGTCTGTCTGTCTGTCTGTCTGTCTGACTGTCTGCCTGTCTGCCTGTCTGCCTGTCTGCCTGTCTGCCTGTCTGCCTGTCTGCCCTGTCTGCCTGTCTGCCTGTCTGCCCTGTCTGCCTGTCTGCCTGTCTGCCTGTCTGCCTGTCTGCCTGTCTGCCTGTCTGCCTGTCTGCCTGTCTGCCTGTCTGCCTGTCTGCCTGTCCTGCCTGTCTGTCTGTCTGTCTGTCTGTCCTGTCTGTCTGTCTGTCTGCCTGTCTGCCTGTCTGCCTGTCTGCCTGTCTGCCTGTCTGCCTGTCTGTCTGTCTGTTGCTGTCTGTCTGTCCTGTCTGTCTGCCTGTCTGCCTGTCTGCCTGTCTGCCTGTCTGCCTGTCTGCCTGTCCTGCCTGTCTGCCTGTCTGCCTGTCTGCCTGTCTGCCTGTCTGCCTGTCTGCCTGTCTGCTGTCTGTCTGTCTGCCTGTCTGCCTGTCTGCCTGTCTGCCTGTCTGCCTGTCTGCCTGTCTGCCTGTCTGCCTGTCTGCCTGTCTGTCTGTCTGTCTGTCTGTCTGTCTGTC
>JAXIVJ010016743.1:12500-22500 GCA_036785665.1 Chirona hameri | reverse complement strand
TGTAACTTGTGCAGTTTCCGAGCGTTTGTTGTTCAGGAGCATATGCAAAGGTGTTTCCAGGTGACAGTTGTGGTTTCCACTGAGATTGTGACCTCGATTGACCTTTTCAGAGACCAACTGAGGTCATTGACCTCCGATGACCTCAAGATGACTTTTTTGGGCTTCTGGCGGTTTCTAGGACAATTTGTGACGCTGATTTCAAATTTGGGATCCATTTGAGATAATTATATGTTCCATTGGGGTCATGCGCATCCACAGGTCAACCGAGGTCACTGACCTCATATGACCTGACATAACCTTTTGGAATTTTGCCGTTTTAGGACATTTTGTGACGCTGATTACGAATTTGGCACCTATTAAGCATTATGATATGCTCATTTACGATTCTAGCTCGATAAAATTCAGTTTATACGCATTTTCAATTGTGATGACTTTTGGGTCACTGACGCCGTCAGAGGTCACCTAATGACCCAAGACCTTAAAATCGGGTATCAGCGGCTTCCTCTCGTCACAAGCAACACGTTCGTCTTTGAATCGAAGCTCTAGCTCAATTAGGGGCAAAACGCTAGGGGGTCGTACCCCCCCCCCCCCTACCCGAACACGTAGTGATTTTGCCCTACCCGGGCGAGGGTTAACCCGTCATTGGCGGGGGAGGGAGGGAGCGTTTTTCGCCCCCTGACGAACTTACGCAATAGCTCAACAACTAATAGCGCTATCGACGTGAAACTTCAGCAGATACCTTCTTCTACATCAATTATACATCTTCTGTGCAAAAATGAAGACATTTCGTCAACATTTTTCTTTCTCGAAATATAACAAATTTAGTGACGTCACTACACACGAGTTTGACACAAAAATCAGCTAAACTTTAGCAGGCCATACAAATGCCATATTTGAAGCGAAAAACGCCAAAAGATAGCAAATGGCAAGGGCTACAAAATGGCTATCTCGGATTTGAGAAAATGTGGGTTTTTGACCCCCCCCCCACCAAAAAAAAAATACCCTCAAAATCAACATTTTCGAACATTTTAAAAACCGGAAGATGTGTTGAATAACCACATGTGGACAATGCCCAAACCAAATTTAAAAGCAATATCTTTACTTTTTACTGACTTATCGCTCCTTAAGTATGAGTAACTCATGACGTCATATTTTGACATTGCGGTTTGGCTTTTAGTGACCAGATACAAGGAAATACATGCGAGCACTGTATTTCTGAGACAAAACTGGTCTAGACACATGCCTTTTCTCTTTATATTGATCAATTTCGAATTTTGACCTTGAGACCTGACATTGACCTTATATGGTGTCAGATTGTGCAAATGACTGCTACTATCGAATTATACGTGTAAAATAACCCATACATGTGTCGCATGGCTTTCGTAGACCTGTGACCTTTTGTGACCTGACCTTGACCTTTACTTACAATTTCACGTTTGCTTATGCAGGATATGTATTATACCTTTGAGAGTACTCTGTGCGATAATAGTCGCAATCTAAGGCTTTGGATGGAAAGTATGGCCCAAAAACTCAAATATCTCAATTTTTACTTTTGACCTGACCGTGACTTGACATGTGACCTTATTTTGAAACTTTCGTGCATGCTTTATATGCCTCTCATTGAGAGCTTTCGATTGCCGCCTTGCGCGTCTCGCTGCAGTTATTGGTTCGGAAGATAACCAGGGGGGGGGCGAAACCCCCCCCCCCCCCAGCCAATGGCGTTCGGCTGAGACTGCAGCCAATGCCTGGTTAACTTAGCATGCGTTCGTAAGTAACTTAAAGTAGTACAAAGAAAGTACAATTTGTGCCAGGGCTGCAGAGTCGACATAATTTATGCAACTCCGACTCCGGCCTAAAAAATCGACTCCGACACCGACTCAAACTCCGCTCCGGCCTATATCCGGTATGCAACCTAAACAATATCTGCAATGCCATATATTTTTCCCGTTTGTTTTATTCTTAACAGTATGGAGAACAATGCTACGCCCCCGATCACTGGCAGGCGTGCCGGCCGTGCTTCCAGCCCAGTCGCGCTCGCCTGCAGGCGGCGGAATAAAATGAAGACAACGTGAGACCGGCACCACTGTGTATGTCTCGTCGAAACGCGTCCGACATTGCGCAGCACGACATACCTGGTTCACTACATGACGTTATATTACCTTGACCTGAGGTCAAATTTTGAATTTGATTTAGGTAACCTGATCACCATGGTATGATTCGAATTAGAGGTGCAGAACATCCTAAATCTTTGGCCACAGCCCCAGTCACGGCCACGGTATGAGCTGTCAAGTCACAGCTTTAGTCACGGCGCAGCAATGCTAACCCTATGGCGCTGGCCTGGCCAGTCACAGCTTTAGTCACGGCGCTGCAATGCTAACCCTATGGCGCTGACCTGACAAGTCACAGCTTTAGTCACGGCGCTGCAATGCTAACCCTATGGCGCTGGCCTGACCAGTCACAGCTTTAGTCACGGCGCTGCAATGCTAACCCTATATGGCGCTGGCCTGGCCAGTCACAGCTTCAGTCACGGCGCTGCAATGCTAACCCTATATGGCGCTGGCCTGTCAAGTCACAGCTTCAGTCACGGCGCTGCAATGCTAACCCTATGGCGCTGGCCTGACCAGTCACAGCTTTAGTCAGGCGCTGCAATGCTAACCCTATGGCGCTGGTCTGGCCAGTCACAGCTTCAGTCACGGCCACGGAATGAGCTGTCAAGTCACAGCTTTAGTCACGGCGCTGCAATGCTAACCCTATATGGCGCTGGCCTGACCAGTCACAGCTTTAGTCACGGCGCTGCAATGCTAACCCTATGGCGCTGGTCTGGCCAGTCACAGCTTCAGTCACGGCCACGGTATGAGCTGTCAAGTCACAGCTTTAGTCACGGCGCTGCAATGCTAACCCTATATGGCGCTGGCCTGGCCAGGTCACAGCTTCAGTCACGGCCACGGAATGAGCTGTCAAGTCACAGCTTCAGTCACGGCGCTGCAATGCTAACCCTATGGCGCTGGTCTGGCCAGTCACAGCTTCAGTCACGGCCACGGTATGAGCTGTCAAGTCACAGCTTTAGTCACGGCGCTGCAATGCTAACCCTATATGGCGCTGGCCTGACCAGTCACAGCTTCAGTCACGGCGCTGCAATGCTAACCCTATATGGCGCTGGCCTGGCCAGTCACAGCTTCAGTCACGGCCGTGACCAGTTCTGGTCCCAGCGCTGGGACCAGAATCTTGCATCTCCAATTCGAATCTCCTTGACGAAACCAGCACGATGATATTATAATGGGCGCCGTGTGACCGTAAGAGTCGGTGCGTTCAAAGCCCCAATCATCATCAGATGACGTACAAATGATTGCCCATCTTCATCAGGCGCAAATCTACCGCTAGTTGAGTAAACTTACCACTCGATTCATTTTCCACTCATTTTCTTCGAAAGGGATGTACAGTTAATGTCCCTAGGCCGACGACTATTCTACCGACCAAAGTAATCGCCAATTGCCAAAAAGTCGACTCCGACTCCGGGCCGGAGTCGGAGTCGGTAAGATTTTAGCGACTCCGACTCCGGCCAAAACTGTCGACTCCGACCGACTCCGACTCCGACTCAGACTTCGAATCCGCAGCCCTGATTTGTACCATATTTTTTTAGATAATTGGCAAACTGATTATTTTGTATACGAAATATACAAATATAAAGTTTTTAAATCTAAAAGCCATGATTGTTTTAATGTTGAACAGTTTGTACGAACGCGGGGACAATATTGCGTAAACGATCGTTCGCCGCCATGGTGGTCGTGCTACATGAGTTTTTTAAAGCGCGTTTTGAAGGTGCATAGGCATCCTAGATCGATTCGAATTCGTTATCTGTGCAGAAAACAAGATTATTGGCTACCGTAATTTAGCTACAGTTTTGAATACAAACTTCACCGCGCTCGATTAGTGTTAATCGCCGGTCTGTCCAAGGGCCTTGTTCGATCTGTCGTCAGCACGTTTGCCAGCTGGATGATGATTTGGGCTTTAGGGCACCTCAACTACTCAGGCTATGTGGCGCCGCGTGACGTCAGTGTCTACTCGTTTTGCGTTTACTTGTCTGCGAGTATCAACGAAATGGCGCAGAAATGGCAATCTCCTCCATACAGAGTAATGCACTTCATCTAGAAATCGACGATTATTACAGTTAAAATGTGTATATTATCTCTTTGCAAGGCACTCATAATCAAATACTCAAAAACGGTACACATTTTAATCAGAAAGCATTCAACCAATTTAACCATTTAGTAGCGCTTTCTCTCTCTCTCTCTGCTGACGGTCTTTGGCAGCACCGGTACCGGTAGCCGGCGCGTATATACATCGGGCAACTTATTTACGCCAGGCGCTCGCTGCGCTGTCGCATTAAAACGTCATCTCCCAAAGTACTAAATGAATTTCAGTGACATTTTATAGGAAGACGTGTAGTTGATGCAGCATAAGGTACGTAAGCTTCATGTCGATATCAGAGTCCACCCCCCCCCCCCCCCCCCCGTAATTACTGTAAAGGTTATGTCAGGTTCGACTATGTTGTAACAATTGTTCCCTACCACACCCGGAAAACGAATGTCAGTTGTCTACAAGACCCCCCATCCCCCGGAAGTGCCGCAGCGCAGCGAGCGCCTGGCGTAAATCAGTTGTCCGATGTATTTACGCATAGCCGGCGCGCGACGTCATGAGTCACGTGACTTTGTGGTCACGTGACGTGACGTAGGCAGAATACTAGGCCGTGATTGGTGCTGACGACAGATCGAACGAGACCAAGGTCATCTAAGGCAGTCAGCTGGCGCCGGTCAGATAATAAACAATCGTGGCGGAGAAAGTGGCGAAGGGACAGCAGCGCAACAGCAGAGCAGCGTCTCGCTAGGCAGCAGCGGAGCGGCGCCTCGCTAGGCAGCAGCGGAGCAGCGTCTCGCTAGGCAGCAGCGGAGCAGCGTCTCGCTAGGCAGCAGCGGAGCGGCGTCTCGCTAGGCAGCAGCGGAGCAGCGTCTCGCTAGGCAGCAGCGGAGCAGCGTCTCGCTAGGCAGCAGCGGAGCAGCGTCTCGCTAGGCAGCAGTGGAGCAGCGTCTCGCTAGGCAGCGGTGGAGCAGCGTCTCGCTAGGCAGCAGCAGAGCAGCGTCTCGCTAGGCAGCAGCGGAGCAGCGCCTCGCTAGGCAGCAGCGGAGCGGCTGTGGTGTGCCGGGCTAGTGTGATGCTGGTGGCGGTAGCGGTGGGCCGGCGAGCCCGGCACGTGACCTGCCTTCTGCATGGCGGCGCCTGGTTGCAACGCGGGGCTCGCCTGCTGGTCCGGACCGCGGGACCGGACACGCTCACTCGGCCGACACGTGCTGCCTCGATGTGTGGCGCCCTGTCGAGGGCTGCAGGCGTGCCGACTCGCAGTTATAGCGAAGAAACTGCTCCCAGAAGCTCGCACAGGACTGTCATTGGTGGTGCCGACGCGGTGACGCTGCGGCTGCACAGGGGCCACCTGGCGGTGCAGCACGCACGCTGGCCAGTGGACGACGCGTTCCTGTCGCTGGCCTGGCTGAGGGACCACTGTCGCTGCCGCCGCTGTTACAACCACGCCACCCACCAGCGGCAGACGGACGTGCGACAGCTGGCGTTGGACGTCCACCCGCTGCAGTTCAACGTGAACGCCACGGGCACCGCAGTGGAGATCATATGGCACGACGGCCACCAGTCTGAGTACGGTATGCAGTGGCTGTGGGATAACAGCTACGTCAGCAGCCAACACCGCCAGCTGCGCCAGGACCGGCTGTGGCAGAGGTGTCTGTGGGACGGCCGGTCACCGCCGACACCGGAGGACCTGGCGTCGGTCCACCGTGACACACTCATGACAAGTCAGGAAGGCGTGCGCCGGCTCATGAAGGGCTTCCTGACACATGGTGTCGCCACCGTCACAGGGGTGGCGCCATCAGCCGAGGCGACGCGGGAGGTGATAGAGCGGATCGGTGCCGTTCAGCACACCATGTTCGGCGGCGTCTGGGAGTTCACCGCGGACGGTCAGTACGCCGACACTGCCTACAGCCGGGACGAGCTGCTGCCGCACACCGACGGCACCTACTATAGCGAGCCGCCCGGGGTGCAGATCTTCCACTGTCTGGAGCACGACGGCGTCGGCGGCGAGACCACGCTGGTGGACGGCTTCGCCGGCCTGCAGCGGCTGTTCGCCGCCGACCCGGCCGCCTACCGGCTGCTCTCCACCGAGCCGTGCGCTGGCGAGTACCGGGACCCGGCGCGGGGCCTCCACCTGATCGGAGACGGCCCGGTGATCGCCCACCGGCTCGACGCCGAGCCGGCACCGCACAACCTGCTCCGGCTGCGCTTCAACCCGTACGACCGGGCGCCGGCGCGGCGCGCCGAGCCCGCCCAGCTCGAGGCGTTCTACCGGGCGTACGGCCTGCTGTCGGAGCTGCTGTGGGCGGAGCGGCAGCAGCGCCGTCTGAAGCTGACGCCCGGCACCGTGCTGCTGCTGGACAACTGGCGGGTGCTGCACGGCCGGGCGGCCTTCAGCGGACGGCGCCACATGTGCGGCGCCTACATGGCACGCAGTGACGTCATCAGCAGGGCCAGGGCCGCCGGCCTGCTCGTCTAGGCCAGATTCAGCAACTGTGTGTTTTGGGGTTTTAGGGCGCCGCAACTCAGGGGTTATATGGCGCCCATGGACTCAGCAACTGGGAAGGCTTAGCAACTGGGAAGTCTTGGACGCTTCCTGGGAATGGCGATCCTACCTTCCTCCCGCTGCTTGCTTTCATCTGGCCCGGGAATGTATTTGTTTTGCTCTGCGATTTTATATGAGGAAGATGCAGGGAAAATACTGTTAGTTATAGTTTTGCTACCACCGATCTAGTTTTGTATCAGGAATTTAACATGTACTCATGATATGATTATCTCGCTTGATCCTGGCTATCGATTGCCTGCTTCAAAGGGATGGAACTAGGTCTAGTTCAGGGCTCGCCGATCCAAGCTTGGTCCGGTCTTGGTCTTTTTATCTACCGACATCGACCAACCTGTCTGTGCCTATGACGTGTCACGCTAAGGACATGCCATTGTCTACGCAGAACGACTGTCGCCTTTGGCGCACTGGCCGAGTGGTTAGTGTGCCTGTCTCCCACGTGGAGAACCCGGGTTCAAGCCCCGTGCGAGCTGCACTCAATGTCAGATGGCTGAGTATTATTTTGTACACTGTTCAGCCCTCTGTGGGTGGGTGGGGGTGTGTTAACACCTGTGTCCCTCGTGGGTCGCGAGTCGATTTGTGGATTATGTGGATCAGCGTCTGTAGCCACTCCTTGCTACCGGGTAGATACCGGGTAGGTACTCAATTGCCGGACAGCCAAATAGAAACATTCGAATATACAGATATTTCTGCGCAAACAAAACGTTTATAAGTGTGACAGGAAACGGGACCTTCAGAGCAACAAACGTTCCTGATTCTATGAAGTAATTTGAACGCTCCGTGCCGGTGCTCAGCGCCACATTCGCCGTGCCGGGGGGGGGGGGGGGGGTAGACCCCCCCCCCCCTCGAACTCGGCTCTTATGGGACGTTAAAGGGATTATACTTTTTTTCCCCAGAATAATTGAGCTACATAGTAAAACGTACTTATAAAGGTGGTAGAAGGCCCACGGCAGCCACTTTATTTTTATGGAAATTACCTCTTCTGCACGTAAGGACATTTCAAAGTGATGTCACCGCGTACTTTCTGCAGAACCGGCTGGGGCAGAGCCAGTCATCTCTTTTATGCTAATAAAAACAACTCACGTATGGCATATTTCCGGTAAATTAAGCAATATTTGAAAAAATAAAATTGTTTTGTTCCAACGACAGCAGCAGTCACCTAGTTTTTTTCCATAAAATTCTAAATTTTCATGAATTTTCATGCCAAAATTCATACGCCACCACCATACAAGTGGTGGACAGTAATGCCGATCAAGTATTCAAGTATTATCTGATACCAAGTCGCGAAAAACGCAAAAGTTTTAACGCTGATAATTGCTGAAATAATGGACTAAATTAGCATTGAGGTCTCTGCTATATGTCTTAAACGTGTTTAACCCGGCATTGACTGGGGACTCAGCATTGACCATTGACTGGGGACTCAGCATTGACCATTGACTGGGGACTCAGCATTGACCATTGACTGGGGACTCAGCATTGACCATTGACTGGGGACTCAGCATTGACCATTGACTGGGGACTCAGCATTGACCATTGACTGGGGACTCAGCATTGACCATTGACTGGGGGGAGGGCGTTAAACGCCCCCCTGGGTATCTTCCGAACCAATGATCGCAGCGAGACGCGCAAGGCGGCAATCGAAAGCTCTCAATGAGACGAATCTAAAGCATTCTAAAAAATGTCGAAGTGAGGTCAAATGTCAGGTCACGGTCAGGTCAAAGGTCAAAATCGAAGTATTTGAGTTTATGGGTCATACCTTCCATCCAAAGCCTTCGATTACGAACATGATCAGTGACCACCCAAAAAGCTGTCAAAGGTATGAATGACACACATCCCGCATGAGCTAAAGTAAGATTGTTGGCAAAGGTCAAGGTCAAGGTCAGGTCACAAAAGGTCACTATGCGCAAAATATCTACGAAAGTCATGCAACAAATGTTTTATGGGTTATTTTCCACGTATAATTCGATAGTGATAGTAATTTTACCACCTGACTTCCTTTACGGTCAAGTTCAGGTCACTGCAGGGCAAAATTTGAAATTGACAAATATAAATAAAAAGGCATGTTTCTGGACCAGATATGTCTTATCTGGTCAATAAAAGCAAAAAAACGCAATTTCAAAATATGACGTCATGAGTTACCCATACTTTAGATGCCATAAGTCAGTCAAAAATGGTAATATCATTTTGAAATTGGTATAGTAGTTGCCTACATATGGTTCCCTGACATAATTCCGTTTTTATATCTTTGAAAATATTGTTTTTATGATAATTTTTCCTCTGCCAAAAAACAAAAACAATATTTTTTTTTTGTTTTTGGGTCAAAAACTAACTACTTCAAAAATCCGAGATAGCCATATTGTAGTCCTTGCCATTTGCTATCTTTTGACGTTTTTGGATTGCATTGTGCTCAAAATATGGTATTTGTACGGTCTGTTAAAGTTTATCTGATTTTGGTGTAAAACTCGTGTGTAGTGACGTCACTAAATTCGCTATAACTCGATTTTTTTCTTAATTTTTGCACAGAAGACGTAAAATCGATGTAGAAGAAGGTACCCGAAGTTTCACGTTGATAGCGCTATTGGTTTTTGAGCTATTACGAAAGTTCATCAGGGGGGCGTTAAACGCGTCAATGGCGGGTCATAAAACTGCAAAAGAGTGCATTTCCTTTCAGGACGGAAACCTGTATAATCCCTTTAACAAAAAAAAATCATTTTGAAATAATTTCGTTCATTTTTGGCTCAGGTCAATATTGAGGTCACCCGAGGTCATCAAAGGTCAGATTTTCCTGTTTTAGGACATCGATTCGAAACCCCCAAATATTTCGGGAACTATGATAGCTAGGAACAAACGGAAAAAAACAATCGAAAGCTCGTAGCAACTTAAATCGCAATGGTGTCCTCAGATTTTAGCTCAGGTCAACAGTTTAGGCTCCAGAGGTCATCAAAGGTCAAAAGGGCTATTTTTTGGCAAAACTGATTTTCGCAAATGGCTTTTTACCTAATAAAGATGAGGCAATAATTTTGACGCCATCGTGTTCGTCTCGTCAAGGCGCTTCGAATCATATTAGCGTTGACCAGGTAAGGTCAACTTTAAAAAAATGACCTCAGGCCAAGGCAAGTGGCGACCAAAGTAGGTCATGTTGCATATACGGAGACGTGTCTCGACGAGACAAACACATTGGTACCGGTTTCATTTATCTATCTTCATTCTGTAGAGAGTTATTGGCACAAATATGTTGGTGCCCTCGGATGACCTCGGCTGACCCTGTATACTGAACACAAATTGCATCTAGGTCATCAAGAATGG
>JAXIVJ010016743.1:0-10000 GCA_036785665.1 Chirona hameri | reverse complement strand
CGCATAGACGCATAGACGCATAGACGCATAGACGCATAGACGCATAGACACATAGACACATAGACACATAGACACATAGACACATAGACACATAGACACATAGACACATAGACACATAGACACATAGACACATAGACACATAGACACATAGACACATAGACACATAGACACATAGACACATAGACACATAGACACATAGACACATAGACACATAGACACATAGACACATAGACACATAGACACATAGACACATAGACACATAGACACATAGACACACAGACACACAGACACACAGACACACAGACACACAGACACACAGACACATACACATAGACACATAGACACATAGACACATAGACACATAGACACATAGACACATAGACACATAGACACATAGACACATAGACACATAGACACATAGACACATAGACACATAGACACATAGACACATAGACACATAGACACATAGACACATAGACACATAGACACATAGACACATAGACACATAGACACATAGACACATAGACACATAGACACATAGACACATAGACACATAGACACATAGACACATAGACACATAGACACATAGACACATAGACACATAGACACATAGACACATAGACACATAGACACATAGACACATAGACACATAGACACATAGACACATAGACACATAGACACATAGACACATAGACACATAGACACATAGACACATAGACACATAGACACATAGACACATAGACACATAGACACATAGACACATAGACACATAGACACATAGACACATAGACACATAGACACATAGACACATAGACACATAGACACATAGACACATAGACACATAGACACATAGACACATAGACACATAGACACATAGACACATAGACACATAGACACATAGACACATAGACACATAGACACATAGACACATAGACACATAGACACATAGACACATAGACACATAGACACATAGACACATAGACACATAGACACATAGACACATAGACACATAGACACATAGACACATAGACACATAGACACATAGACACATAGACACATAGACACATAGACACATAGACACATAGACACATAGACACATAGACACATAGACACATAGACACATAGACACATAGACACATAGACACATAGACACATAGACACATAGACACATAGACACATAGACACATAGACACATAGACACATAGACACATAGACACATAGACACATAGACACATAGACACATAGACACATAGACACATAGACACATAGACACATAGACACATAGACACATAGACACATAGACACATAGACACATAGACACATAGACACATAGACACATAGACACATAGACACATAGACACATAGACACATAGACACATAGACACATAGACACATAGACACATAGACAGACACAGACACAGACACAGACACAGACACAGACACAGACACAGACACAGACACAGACACAGACACAGACACAGACACAGACACAGACACAGACACAGACACAGACACAGACACAGACACAGACACAGACACAGACACAGACACAGACACAGACACAGACACAGACACAGACACAGACATACATACATATATATATATATATATATATATATATATATATATATATATATATATATATATATATATATATATATATATATATATATTATATATATATATATATATATATATATATATGACCTTATAAAATCCTGTAATTTTGAAACTTAGGACAAATAAGTCTGCGCATATATATTTATTCGGACGAATGCGTTATTCTACCTCACTATATTACATATGTCATATAACAATTTAATATTGTTATTAATTACAGTGTATTAATAATACCGCGCTCTAGCGCTTGACGGTCGGTGTCGCAGCGACCGACTGTGACCGGGCGAAGTCACCGGGTCAGTGTCCGCGGCTCTGCGCCGGCGGAGCGCAGCGGAATCGGCCGGCCGGAGCGGGGCAGTCAGTTGACGCCAGGCTCGGGGCACACACGTGGTGCGGTGCTAGAGCAGGACAGTTGTACGGTTACGCCGTCTGTTTGTTATTGTTAGCCGCCCCCACCAAATGTTTGACATTCCTAAGTGATGACGTCACTAACAGTGGCGGATCTAGGTTTCGAGCTTTTATTGGGGAGGGGGGGGGGGGGCAAAAAAAGGTCGTCAGCGCAGTCGTTGAGCGCGTGGGGGGGGGGGGGGGGGGGAGGGGGATGGCGTCGGATCGTCAGCGGGAAAGGTCTTTGAGCGGAGGGGGGGGGGGCGTCGGGTCGTCAGCACGAAAGTTTCGTTGAGCGGGTAGGAGGGTAAACCTCGCCTTCCCGGAACACAAATCACCACCTCCCGGAACGGTTGGGGGGGGGGGGGGATATGCATTTGCCTACCGATTTTGTGTTGGGGGGGGGGGGCAATTGGGGAATTCCAGTACAGATCGACCAAAACAATCTCTAAATAACACACTACATCTCATAGTTCGATAAAACTACGTGTATGGGTTTATCTGGGCCGTCGATTTACGCTGTGAACTTGTCGGAGCATCGTCCGTCAAATGGTTCTCGAGTTACAGCCTCGGGCAACTTTGTAATGTCCAGCAAAACTCAAAATTTGAGCGGACAATATTTCTCATCTAAAACAGTAAAACGCCTTAACCCTATTTGTAACAGGCTCCTGGCTACCCCTATTTGTAACAGGGGGGGGGGGGGGCGGATTCCGCCCCCTCCCCCGGATATCTCGAGATCTACCCGTCCGATTTGCAAAAATGAAACGGCGTTTGGTTCCCCTCAACACCATCTACATTTCTAAATAATAATTAAATGTAAATTTTGGATAGGGGGTAACAGGGGGCAAAAACTACAAATTTTAGTGGTATTTTTGATCCAACATAGCTTTCATGCTTATCGACCGATTTTAACACAACTAATAGGAATCGATAGAGATTGAATTGGAAATTGATATATGACGGTGACGTTCGAAAATTCAAAAATCATAGGCGTGTGCAGGTCACTCAATATGGGGGTGAAGTAAATGCGTAATAAAACCATTTTTTGATGTTTTTTTTTAATAAATGAAATGGTATGTGATTGTGACATTAGACAAAACAGTTATAAATCTTTTTTTTTGCCATAGGCGGTACCAGGTTAGTGAAAAAGGGAGGTCAAATTGGGAAAAAATATTAACCGCAGACAAGTTGCTACCCAGCCCTATAAATATATTACTGATCGTAGACAGTTCCTTTTTGCATGTTGTACTTCATCATAGGCCGTATCCAGGATACAAACTGGGGCGGCGCAAGACCCTTTAATAAGTATATTATCCGCTATTATGATATTAACTAGTCAACAGTGATTATTTCACTTACAACTTCAATTCACATTGCTTACCCCCTTTTTACCTACCTGGACTCGCCTATTATCATATAATCGTTCGTAGAGTAGCCTGTGGTGCGTGTTTCATCCGAAAACTGCAGTATGTTATGTCATTGTACGCCCATTGCCTCTTAGTTTCCTTGCAATAATATGATCCCCCTTTCTTCCATTCCTGAGCGCGCCTCTGCAAAAAAATGACTTTATTCCCTTTTCTGGCCCTCATATGTGCATATATCATTATAGGTTAAACGTCTATTGCGCCGTTATCGCTGGCATATCGTCAGCAACTTGCCATGCATCCCCTTTTCATGTGCCATGAACACGCCCCTGAAACTCTATATGCAATAAAATTATTGCAAATAATGAAAGCAGAAGCTATCTTTTGCATCTTGATAGCTATAAATGCCCCTTACATCGCTCTATTGGCTTCCCGCCAAGCATTGAATACTTCCTGGAAACCCACCCTTTTCAAACCCCTGAAACCGCCCTCTGCCATGCAATTTTTATGATATTTCATTAACATCAACTAATTTTCACTTGTTGCAATCACCGTAAACCGATGTAACTCCTTCATACTTGAGGCAGTTAGGAAGAAACCGTGAAGATCGCATTTCTGTATTATCGCTAAATGTCGCCACCGAACCACACCCAAAACTGTGCCATGGAAACCGCCTCTGTTCAGGTTAGGAACTCAAAATTTTGACTCCAAATGCGGTATTCAAATTCTATGAAAAGTCCCAAAATTTCATGGGCCTGCTCCCAGCCGTTCTGGAGATATCTGCTAAAAACATTGAAGGGGGGGGCGGAATCCGCCCCCCCCCCCCGTTACAAATAGCGGTATCGGCGGTAACCGAGCGGTATCTGTTGCTTCCTGGGACAAACTACATACCAAATTAGTTGTATTACATTTATCATGATCTATTTTCTCGAATCCGCCAAAAGGGAGTACGTCCTGAGACAGTGTCCCAAAATTCCATTTTGCTTGGGTGTCAGAGTGAAAAATTCGAGCCCAAAAAAGACATGAGAGTGGAAAATTATGTAGAAAATGGTACAATATTTATTTCTGCTTATGAATATGAAAAGCAGTAGTTTTCTTTGAAATCATGTATTTTTAGTCTATATTTATGTCTATTGTGTCTGAATCAATATCACAATTTATCATTTGAGAGTGGAAAATTCACACCTAAAATGGGGAAGCGAAGTGAAAAAATATTCATATTTAGGTGTCATTTCCCACCCAAATCAACAAATTTTGGGACACTGTCCTGAGAGCTGCATGCTTCATCGTATAAATTAATGCTTAGATAAATCAAAGCCATTTTTGATCAAGATCCATTTTTTGGGTTAATTTTGACGTTTGCATGTGCCACGCGTTGTGGTACCACCCCTATCAGAACGCATCATACAAAAATCAAAACTGATTTGATGGGTCCTATACAATGGCGAAAACCCGATCTCAATCGGAGCAGTGGTTGCAAAGATATTAGCTTCCGAAAAGCGTCTGTACGGTCTGTACGGCTGGTTCAGGCCGGTTCGGGCCGGGTCAAATGTAAATTTGTCTAGTAAGTTGACGAGAAACCTCACGGGCGCTTCGCTCTCGCTCGGTTATCATGCGAGTCATATAAACCTATATACCAGTAAAACGCCCTTTTTGGGGCGATGACCCGAGAGGGCGCGCTCTGGTAAAGGCAAAACAGGTTTGAAATATGAAACGGTAAGGGAGCACACGTGGTAGTAACACATAGCCTTTTAGTCCTTTTAATCCTCCAGAAAAAAATGCCAGAGCTCAATGCATGCCAACATAAAAATTAAGTTGTATTAAATTGTTCATGATCTCCTTTCTCGAATCCACCAAAAGGGAGTACGTCCTGAGCGCTGCATGCTTCATCGTATACACCAGTAAGACGCCGTAGTAGATAGATAGATAGTTAGATAGATAGATAGATAGATAGATAGATAGATAGATAGATAGATAGAGATAGATAATAGATTAGATAGATAGAGATAGATAGAGATAGAGATAGATAGATAGAGATAGATAGATAGAGATAGATAGAGTAGAGATAGATAGATAGAGATAGATAGATAGAGATAGATAGATAGAGATAGATAGATAGAGATAGATAGGATAGAGATAGATAGAGATAGAGATAGATAGATAGGAAGAGATAGAGAGATAGAGATAGAGAGGATAGATAGAGAGATAGATAGAGAGATAGATAGAGAGATAGATAGAGAGATAGATATAGATAGATATAGATAGATATAGTTAGATATAGATAGATATAGATAGATATAGATAGATATAGATAGATATAGATAGATATAGATAGATATAGATAGATATAGATAGATATAGATAGATATAGATAGATATAGATAGATATAGATAGATTATAGATAGATATAGATAGATATAGATAGATATAGATAGATATAGATAGATATAGATAGATTTAGATAGATATAGATGATATAGATAGATATAGATAGATATAGATAGATATAGATAGATATAGATAGATATAGATAGATATAGATAGATATAGATAGATATAGATAGATATAGATAGTTATAGATAGATTATTAGATAGGAATAGATTAGATATAGTTAGAATATAGATAGATATAGATATGATATAGATAGATATAGATAGATATAGATAGATATAGATAGATATAGATAGATATAGATAGATTTAGATAGATATAGATAGATATAGATAGATATAGATAGATATAGATAGATTTAGATAGATATAGATGATATAGATAGATATAGATAGATATAGATAGATTATAGATAGATATAGATAGATGATAGATAAGATATAGATAGATATAGATAGATATAGATAGATATAGATATAGATAGTTATAGATAGATATAGATAGATATAGATAGATATAGATAGATATAGATAGATTATAGATAGATATAGATAGATATTGATAGATATAGATAGATATAGATAGATATAGATAGATATAGATAGATTTAGATAGATTTAGATTAGATATAGATAGATATAGATAGATATAGATAGATATAGATAGATATAGTTAGATATAGATTGATATAGATAGATATAGATAGATATAGATAGATTATAGATAGATATAGATAGATATAGATAGATATAGATAGATATAGATAGATATAGATAGATATAGATAGATATAGATAGATATAGATAGATATAGATAGATATAGTTAGATATAGATAGATATAGTTAGATATAGATAGATTATAGATAGATATAGATAGATATAGATAGACTATAGGATAGGATATTAGATAGATATAAGATATAGGATATAGATAGTATAGATAGATATTAGATAGATATAGATAGATATAGATAGATACTAGATAGATATAGAAAGATATAGATAGATATAGACTAGATATAGATAGAATATAGATAGATATAGATAGATATAGATAGATATAGATAGATATAGTAGATATTAGATAGATATAGATAGATATAGATAGATATAGATAGATATAGATAGATATAGATAGATATAGCTAGATATAGACTAGATATAGATAGATATAGATTGATATAGATAGATATAGATAGATATAGATAGATATAGATTTGATAGTAGAATAGATATAATAGATATAGATAGATATAGATAGTTATCAGATAGATTATAGATAGTTATAGATAGATATAGATAGATATAGATAGATATAGATAGATATAGATAGAATATAGATTAGATATAGATAGATATTGATAGATATGATAGAATATAAGAATAGATATAGATATGATATAGATAGATACTCGATAGAATATTAGATAGATATAGATAGTTTAGTATAGATAATAGATAGATATAGATAGATATAGATAGATATAGATAGAGTATAGTTAGATATTGATTGATATAGATAGATTTAGATAGATATAGATAGATATAGCTAGATTAGATAGATATAGATAGATATTTGATTAGTATAGATATATATAGATAGATATAGATTGATTAGATAGAATAGATAGTTATAGATAGGATATAGATAGATTTTAGATAATATAGGATAGATATAGATAGATATAGATAGATATAGATAGATATAGTAGATATAGATAGATATAGATAGATATAGATAGATTAGCTAGATAGTTATAGATAGATATAGATAGATATAGATAGATATAGATAGATATAGATAGATATAGATAAGATAGTATAGATAGATATCTATAGAGTATAGATTGATATGTGATAGATCTTATATGATAGATTATAGATAGATATAGATAGATATAGATAGATATAGATAGATATAGATTGATTAGATCTGATATAGATAGATATAGATAGATACTAGATAGATATAGATAGATATAGATAGATATAGATAGATATAGATAGAATAGATAGATATAGATAGATATAGATAGATATAGATAATATAGATGATATAGATTAGATATAGATAGATATAGATAGTTATAGATAGATATAGATAGATATAGATAGATATTGATAGATATAGATAGATATAGATAGATATTGTTAGATTATAGAGAGTAGATTAGATAGATATAGATTGATATAGATAGATATAGATAGATATAGATAGATATAGATAAGATATAGATTAGATTTATAGATAGATATGATTAGATATAGTATTAGGAATATAGATAGATTATAGATAGATGATAGATAGATATAGATAGATTATAGATAGATATAGATAGATATAGATAGATATAGATAGATATAGATAGATATAGGATAGATATAGATAGATATAGATAGATATAGATAGATATAGATAGATATAGATAGATATAGATAGATATAGATAGATATAGATAGATATAGATAGATATAGATAGATAGATAGATAGTTATAGATAGATATAGATAGATATAGATAGATATAGATAGATATAGATAGATATAGATAGATATAGATTAGATATAGTACGATATAGATAGATATAGATAGATATAGATAGATATAGATAGGTGATAGATAGATATAGATAGATATAGATAGATATAGAAGATATAGGATAGTAGATATAGGATAGATATAGATAGATATAGATAGATATAGATAGATATAGATAGATATAGATAGATATAGATAGATATAGATAGATATAGATTAGATATAGATAGTTATAGATAGATATAGATAGATATAGATAGATATAGTAGATTTGTTAGATATAGATAGATATAGATAGATATTAGATAGGAGATATAGATAGATATTAGATAGATATAGATAGGATTATAGATAGATATAGATAGATATAGATTAGATATAGATAGATATAGATAGATATAGATTAGATATAGATTGATATAGATGATATAGATAGATATAGATAGATATAGATAGATATTAGATAGATATAGTGATAGAATTTAGATAGATATAGATAGATATAGATAGAAGATAGATTGATAGTTAGGTTGATATGTAGATATAGCTAGATATAGATAGATATAGATAGATAAATAGATAGATATGGATAAATAGATAAGATATAGAGATAGAATAGTAATAGAGATATAGATAAGATATTAGATAGATATAGATTGATATAGATAGATAAAGATAGATATAGTTAGATATAGTAGATATAGCTAGATATAGATAAGCTATAGATAGATATAGATAGTTATAGATAGATATAGATAGATATAGATAGATATAGATAGATATAGATAGATATAGTTAGATATAGATAGATATAGATAGATATAGATTGAAGATAGATATAGATAGTATAGATAGTATGATAGATTAGATAGATATAGATAATAGATATAGATAGATATAGATAGATATAGATAGTATAGATAGATTATAGATAGATACTAGATAGATATAGATAAGATATGAAGAATACGATATAGATATAGATTGATTAGATAGCTATAGATAGATATAAGATAGAGATAGATATGATAGTATAGATAGATATAGATAAGATATAGTTAGCTCTAGTATAGATAGATATTGATAGATATAAGATTAGAGTATAGATAGAAATAGATAGATATAGATTGATATAGATAGATTTGATTAGTAGATAGATTTAGATAGTATAGTAGATATGATTAGATAGATAGGTATAGATTAGATATGATAGATATAGATAGATAAGATAGATATAGATAGATAGAGATAGATTAGATAGATATGAGATTGTGATAGGAATAGAGATAGAATAGAGATAGATTGATATAGATAGTTAGATAGGATAGAGAGAGAGATAGAGATAGAGATTGAGATAGTGATAGAGATAGAGATAGAGATAGAGATGAGATAGAGAGTATAGATAGAATAGAGTTAGAGATAGATAGAGATAGAGATAGGATAGATAGAGATAGATTAGAGATAGAGATAGAGATAGAGATATAGATAGATAGAGATTAGATAGAGATAGAGATAGAGATAGATAGAGATAGAGATAGATATCAGAAGATAGAGATAGAGATAGATGTGATAGAGATAGAGATAGAGATAGAGATAGAGATAGAGATAGAGATAGAGATAGTGAGATAGAGATAGAGATTGAGATAGAGATAGAGATAGAGATAGATAGAGATAGAGATAGAGATAGAGATACCC
>JAXIVJ010016742.1:0-28028 GCA_036785665.1 Chirona hameri | reverse complement strand
AAAATCCCAGGACGTTCCCATGTGATTTTAATTCCAGAGACCTCACAATTGTTATACTAAAAATACGTAATTGTTCACGGCTCTCCATAATCTGATCATAAGTTAGATTTGTAAATGCTTTTTACATGGGTATAATCATAGGTGTCGATTTATATACTTTTTGGGGTGGCCCTCGCCCCCCCCCCCCCCTAATGTTGAGTCCCCCCCCCCCAATGGTCCCCTCCCCCATGTTATTTGGCCACTGGCGGATACAAGAGTGAACGAAGAGACCAAACCGCCTGAAATCGGCCAAACAATGACACATTTGCTCATTTAACGCTAAAAAAGACAACAAAATTGACACATTAGCTATAAAAAAAGCTAAACAACTTTTGTTAAAAATTCAATTAAATCACCTATTCAAGTATATTTTAATAATTTTATGAGAATGATTGGGGTTATATATATATATAATTGGGGTTATGTATAATATTGGCCTGAGCGAAAAATGACTGAAGTGACTTTTAACAGTCTTTTAAGAGCTTTCGAACGTGTTTTTTCTTCTCGCGTCTGTCCCCTTTTCGCAACCCTTTTACTTTCCGAATTAGTGGGGTCATTTTGCCCCCCCCCCCCTCCCCCCACCACCCCCACCCCCACCCACCACTAGGGCGAAATTGGCTCAGAAGCCCATCCAGGCGCGGGTTAAGCCATGACATTATTTGAAGGCCACTACCTATAATGAATGGGTCCCCAGCAAACATGCCGATGTTGGGTCGATATCGGACCAATGCTCGGCGCGACGTCGGACTCGTCGCCCCGAATTTCGATTATTTCGTCGCAAAATACCTACCACTTACGTGTTTGCGTGCCATCAGCATCATTGTAAAGTTAAAAAGACGCTCAAAACGCTTCAACTTATTTATGTCTAAGCGTATTTTCTGAGGTGAGTTTTATATGGACCGGTAATAGGCGTTGTTAACAACTCGGTGCCTCGTTTTCCATTCCAAGGGATACTATTTTCCATTCCAAGGGATACCGCCTGTGTCGGAGCTATACCGTAACTATAGTTGATTAAAGTGATGAATCAATGAGAAATCAAGAAATGTACCGTTTTAATTTATTTAATTTATTTTATCTTCACCTACATTTTTTGTAAAGTCCGAAATGAATCACCTCCACTGGCGGATCCAGGCGGGGGGGGGGGGGTGGGATCAGGGGCAAATGCCCCCCCCCCCCCCCCTCGCAGGAATATGGGGGAGCATTCAATACAAGTATGCCCCCCCGCGCGGGAGAATTTCGCGCCGCTTCGCGGCATGACACAACTTTCGCAATTGCTTATACAGATTTGGAAAATGGGAAAATGAATTCCATTAGCTATGGGAGAGCTGACTTCAACGGTCTGCGTCGGAGTTTGTCCCTGATCCCGCGGGGGCTGCTGGACGCCGTTGGCGTTGATGAGGCAGTTGACACATTTTACCTGCTGCTGGAATCCGCCATCGCTGACCATGTCCCCACGGTGGTCCTCCGTCGCAGGGTGCCGCCGTGGTTTGACGGGGCGGTCCGTGTGACCCTGCGCCTTAAAGAGGCGTGCGTGCGTGCGTGCCTGCGTGCGTGCGTGCGTGCGTGCCTGCGTGCGTGCGTGCCTGCCTGCCTGCCTGCCTGCCTGCCTGCCTGCCTGCCTGCCTGCCTGCCTGCCTGCCTGCCTGCCTGCCTGCCTGCCTGCCTGCCTGCCTGCCTGCCTGCCTGCCTGCCTGCCTGCCTGCCTGCCTGCCTGCCTGCCTGCCTGCCTGCCTGCCTGCCTGCCTGCCTGCCTGCCTGCCTGCCTGCCTGCCTGCCTGCCTGCCTGCCTGCCTGCCTGCCTGCCTGCCTGCCTGCCTGCCTGCCTGCCTGCCTGCCTGCCTGCCTGCCTGCCTGCCTGCCTGCCTGCCTGCCTGCCTGCCTGCCTGCCTGCCTGCCTGCCTGCCTGCCTGCCTGCCTGGCTGCCTGGCTGCCTGGCTGCCTGGCTGCCTGGCTGCCTGGCTGCCTGGCTGCCTGGCTGCCTGGCTGCCTGGCTGCCTGGCTGCCTGGCTGCCTGGCTGCCTGGCTGCCTGGCTGCCTGGCTGCCTGGCTGCCTGGCTGCCTGGCTGCCTGGCTGCCTGGCTGCCTGGCTGCCTGGCTGCCTGGCTGCCTGGCTGCCTGGCTGCCTGGCTGCCTGGCTGCCTGGCTGCCTGGCTGCCTGGCTGCCTGGCTGCCTGGCTGCCTGGCTGCCTGGCTGCCTGGCTGCCTGGCTGCCTGGCTGCCTGGCTGCCTGGCTGCCTGGCTGCCTGGCTGCCTGGCTGCCTGGCTGCCTGGCTGCCTGGCTGCCTGGCTGCCTGGCTGCCTGGCTGCCTGGCTGCCTGGCTGCCTGGCTGCCTGGCTGCCTGGCTGCCTGGCTGCCTGGCTGCCTGGCTGCCTGGCTGCCTGGCTGCCTGGCTGCCTGGCTGCCTGGCTGCCTGGCTGCCTGGCTGCCTGGCTGCCTGGCTGCCTGGCTGCCTGGCTGCCTGGCTGCCTGGCTGCCTGGCTGCCTGGCTGCCTGGCTGCCTGGCTGCCTGGCTGCCTGGCTGCCTGGCTGCCTGGCTGCCTGGCTGCCTGGCTGCCTGGCTGCCTGGCTGCCTGGCTGCCTGGCTGCCTGGCTGCCTGGCTGCCTGGCTGCCTGGCTGCCTGGCTGCCTGGCTGCCTGGCTGCCTGGCTGCCTGGCTGCCTGGCTGCCTGGCTGCCTGGCTGCCTGGCTGCCTGGCTGCCTGGCTGCCTGGCTGCCTGGCTGCCTGGCTGCCTGGCTGCCTGGCTGCCTGGCTGCCTGGCTGCCTGGCTGCCTGGCTGCCTGGCTGCCTGGCTGCCTGGCTGCCTGGCTGCCTGGCTGCCTGGCTGCCTGGCTGCCTGGCTGCCTGGCTGCCTGGCTGCCTGGCTGCCTGGCTGCCTGGCTGCCTGGCTGCCTGGCTGCCTGGCTGCCTGGCTGCCTGGCTGCCTGGCTGCCTGGCTGCCTGGCTGCCTGGCTGCCTGGCTGCCTGGCTGCCTGGCTGCCTGGCTGCCTGGCTGCCTGGCTGCCTGGCTGCCTGGCTGCCTGGCTGCCTGGCTGCCTGGCTGCCTGGCTGCCTGGCTGCCTGGCTGCCTGGCTGCCTGGCTGCCTGTCTGCCTGTCTGCCTGTCTGCCTGTCTGCCTGTCTGCCTGTCTGCCTGTCTGCCTGTCTGCCTGTCTGCCTGTCTGCCTGTCTGCCTGTCTGCCTGTCTGCCTGTCTGCCTGTCTGCCTGTCTGCCTGTCTGCCTGTCTGCCTGTCTGCCTGTCTGCCTGTCTGCCTGTCTGCCTGTCTGCCTGTCTGCCTGTCTGCCTGTCTGCCTGTCTGCCTGTCTGCCTGTCTGCCTGTCTGCCTGTCTGCCTGTCTGCCTGTCTGCCTGTCTGCCTGTCTGCCTGTCTGCCTGTCTGCCTGTCTGCCTGTCTGCCTGTCTGCCTGTCTGCCTGTCTGCCTGTCTGCCTGTCTGCCTGTCTGCCTGTCTGCCTGTCTGCCTGTCTGCCTGTCTGCCTGTCTGCCTGTCTGCCTGTCTGCCTGTCTGCCTGTCTGCCTGTCTGCCTGTCTGCCTGTCTGCCTGTCTGCCTGTCTGCCTGTCTGCCTGTCTGCCTGTCTGCCTGTCTGCCTGTCTGCCTGTCTGCCTGTCTGCCTGTCTGCCTGTCTGCCTGTCTGCCTGTCTGCCTGTCTGCCTGTCTGCCTGTCTGCCTGTCTGCCTGTCTGCCTGTCTGCCTGTCTGCCTGTCTGCCTGTCTGCCTGTCTGCCTGTCTGCCTGTCTGCCTGTCTGCCTGTCTGCCTGTCTGCCTGTCTGCCTGTCTGCCTGTCTGCCTGTCTGCCTGTCTGCCTGTCTGCCTGTCTGCCTGTCTGCCTGTCTGCCTGTCTGCCTGTCTGCCTGTCTGCCTGTCTGCCTGTCTGCCTGTCTGCCTGTCTGCCTGTCTGCCTGTCTGCCTGTCTGCCTGTCTGCCTGTCTGCCTGTCTGCCTGTCTGCCTGTCTGCCTGTCTGCCTGTCTGCCTGTCTGCCTGTCTGCCTGTCTGCCTGTCTGCCTGTCTGCCTGTCTGCCTGTCTGCCTGTCTGCCTGTCTGCCTGTCTGCCTGTCTGCCTGTCTGCCTGTCTGCCTGTCTGCCTGTCTGCCTGTCTGCCTGTCTGCCTGTCTGCCTGTCTGCCTGTCTGCCTGTCTGCCTGCCTGCCTGCCTGCCTGCCTGCCTGCCTGCCTGCCTGCCTGCCTGCCTGCCTGCCTGCCTGCCTGCCTGCCTGCCTGCCTGCCTGCCTGCCTGCCTGCCTGCCTGCCTGCCTGCCTGCCTGCCTGCCTGCCTGCCTGCCTGCCTGCCTGCCTGCCTGCCTGCCTGCCTGCCTGCCTGCCTGCCTGCCTGCCTGCCTGCCTGCCTGCCTGCCTGCCTGCCTGCCTGCCTGCCTGCCTGCCTGCCTGCCTGCCTGCCTGCCTGCCTGCCTGCCTGCCTGCCTGCCTGCCTGCCTGCCTGCCTGCCTGCCTGCCTGCCTGCCTGCCTGCCTGCCTGCCTGCCTGCCTGCCTGCCTGCCTGCCTGCCTGCCTGCCTGCCTGCCTGCCTGCCTGCCTGCCTGCCTGCCTGCCTGCCTGCCTGCCTGCCTGCCTGCCTGCCTGCCTGCCTGCCTGCCTGCCTGCCGTGCGTGCGTGCGTGCGTGCGTGCGTGCGTGCGTGCGTGCGTGCGTGCGTGCGTGCGTGCGTGCGTGCGTGCGTGCGTGCGTGCGTGCGTGCGTGCGTGCGTGCGTGCGTGCGTGCGTGCGTGCGTGCGTGCGTGCGTGCGTGCGTGCGTGCGTGCGTGCGTGCGTGCGTGCGTGCGTGCGTGCGTGCGTGCGTGCGTGCGTGCGTGCGTGCGTGCGTGCGTGCGTGCGTGCGTGCGTGCGTGCGTGCGTGCGTGCGTGTGTGTGTGTGTGTGTGTGTGTGTGTGTGTGTGTGTGTGTGTGTGTGTGTGTGTGTGTGTGTGTGTGTGTGTGTGTAAGCGTTTATTCTTCTAATACATGCATACATACGATGGGCAAATGAACATCCTACCTAGATACCCTTCACCTTCCCTCCGCGGAACTTTTCAGGTTCCGAGCTTACATATAATATACATCTCTCACTTCCACATCAACAATATACATATTAAAGAAGTACACGAGTTAGAATCATTTATAGTCGCCTTAGTTCGTTTTACTATTTGGTCGTTCTTGATATCGCGTCAGGTTGCCCGTTTCGCTATTCGGTGGTTCTTTCCAAGAGATGTTGCATCAAGTTATTTTGTAATGCCGTTGGCGTCTGGATGTGGCGCAGTGATGCTGGCAGTTTGTTCCATGAGCGTAGCGCTCTGTGCAGGAACATCTTATGCACCGTTTCCAGATGGACTGGTCTGAGGTTTGCGGCCTGTATGTTGGTTTGATCGCTGGAGGCCCGCGTCGTGCAGGACGACACCTCGCTCCTCGGTGTGATAAGCCTGCCAACTATCAGATCCTTTGGTGCCGTGCACGATGTTGCTTACGCTCGTGCAGTCACGGAAGGCGATCATTCCCTTGATTGTCATCCAACCAAGAGATCTGCGCGATTCAGAGATACGATCTATTTTGCGCTTGCCGGTGACAATTCGCACTCCGAAGTTGATAGCCTTGTCTAGTCGTCTTCGTTGAGCGTCGGCGGTGGGAGCCCAAGCTGGCAAACAGTAGGAGATGTGTGAAAACCCGAGGGTTTTAATCAGGAGTTTAAGGGTAGACATTGGTAGAACGTGCCGCAGTTTGCTGATGACTATGAGTGACGAGAAACACATTTGAACAATTTTGCTGGTATGTGGCTTCCAGTTAAGGTTTTTATCTATAGTAATCTCTAACACTCTGAGAGTATCGGCCGGTCGAAGTACCGTGTCTTCAAACTTGACTTGAAGAGAGGCTCCCGCTCGGATTTGTGCTGAGGTGCCGACGATAAGAAATTATGTTTTGGTGGGGTTAATTTTCAGACCATTTGCTCTGAACAATGAAGACACTACTCTGAGATCAGATTCGATGTTATTTCGAAGATCTTCTAATCCCTGGTCGGTAGGAGGTCGGTTGTGTATGAGCTGGGTGTCATCTGCATACACCACCATTTTGCATTTCTCGGAGACATAACATTGTAGGTCGTTGGTCATCAAGAGGAAGAGCACTGGTTCCAGGATGCTGCCTTGGACCACACCGAAAGAAACTTCTTTCGAAGTATTTCCCCCTTTCACTGTTTGTCGGCGATTTTCGAAATAGCTGGATAACCAGTGAGACGATATCCCGTAACACTCGAGCTTCGAGAAGAGGGCTTTTCTGTCCACACAATCGAATGCTTTAGACAGATCCAGCGAACACATGGAAGAGATGTTTCCATTGTCCATGTTTCCGGCAAGATGTGTAACAATATCTATGCTGGCATCTTCGGTGGAATGGTGAGGCCTGTAAGCGTATTGTGAGTCTGAAAGTATATGGTTTATGTTGATATATTCCGTAAGTTGTGTCAAATAAGTATTTTCGGCGAGCTTGCCGATAGGGCTTAGCACACTTACTCGTGGTGGTTGCTCGGTTCATTGATGGATCCGCTTTTGTGGATTGAAACCACGACGGCTTCTTTCCAGAGTTGAGGTACGCGTCCAGATACCAGGGATCTGTTGATGATGTGTAGTAAGTGTGGGCCCACCACTTCGAAACATTTTCTCAAGAGCGGAATGCTGACACCATCCGGCCCCACTGATTTCGAGCTGCTCATAGACTTTAGGGCTGCTGTCATCTCCGGTAAAGTAACTGGATGGACCTGAAAGATATCACTGACTACTCGAGGTAAACGCAGACTCATGTATAGACGTGGAGTAGCATTTAGCTCTTGCGCTATCCGCTGACCTACTGGAGAAAAATAGTCGTTGAAAATGTATGCAGTCTCGCTGTTTAGAACTGCGCTGTTTTTGTCAGGTTTCGTACGAATTGCATATTTGTGCAGTTTAATCCACATCTTGTGGTTATGTGGCGAACTAACTTTGAAAAATTCAGCTTTCGCCTTTCGGAGATGATTTGCGAAAATCCGTTTGTCTGCTTTGTAAATTGTAGCTGGCTTCTGACTGGTGATTTGTTGAGGTCCCTTATTTGCCTGGCTTCGTCTCTTCTGGCCTTTAAGCGAAGAAGCTCTTCACTATCGGTCAGCCAAGGGCAGCCTTTTTGGTTGAATGTGATGGTCTTCATGGGACAATGTCGGTTTATGTGTTGGTTCCAAATGTTCATAAACGCAGCATATTTATCGTCTACAGAAGTGGCATCGTAAACGGTATTCCAGGCCAATAGAAGAAGATCCAAACACAGGTGGTCGTAATTAGTGTGTTTTGTGATCGCATTGTCACTTGGCGTTTTGGTGGCCTCCGCCTGGGAAAAGGAGCGGCGATCATTATCAAGTCGTGGTCGCTGAAGTTGCATGGTATAACTTCTACGTGATTGTTCAGGCCGGGAACGTTAGTGATAATGTGGTCGATTAACGTGCCGCTGGCTGGTCGAGTGGGCTGTTGGATAAGCTGTTGAAGCCCGAGGTCCTGTAGATGCGTGGTGTATTGTTGAACTCCAGGCTTAGCAGGGTCTTGTGTATCCAAATTTACATCACCGAGTAGGAATAAAGGCTTGTTGAAACTGATGACTTCTTCTAGTTGATCTCTGAGGTCGTCCAGCGCTGCCGGAGGGGCATCAGGCGTGCGGTAGACAGCCCCCACAGCGACTGACCTGGCTCCCGAACTAGAGATGGATATCCATAGGGTTTCCAGTCGGCTGGCTGGTACCGGTGTCATTTTGAGTCTAGTCACCATCATGTGTTTTCTTACTATTATAGCAACTCCTCCACGGATGGGTTTGTTTGCTTTCCGTGGTGGGCATTTTCTGTCGAAACGGAGGACTTTATAGCCGGGGAATATACGACATTTGTCGGCAGCAGCACCCGTAGCCCACGTTTCTGATATACAGAGACACTGACTGTTACTGGTTTGAAGGAGAGTACGAACAGCGTCCAGTTTATCTGATGACATGATAGATTGCGCGTTAATGTGTCCAATCCGTAGCTGTCTCGTACTCGTCTGGTTGGCAGATCTCGGGTTTGAATCGCGTGTTCGTGGCACTGTTTTAATTATTCGCGGTCGGTCTATAGGTTCGTTAGTCACTACACGGTTGGATGTGATGACAGTTTCGATCATACAAGGAATGTCTGTGATAGTTCGAGGTTGAAGTTTGCGAATGTGGTTTGATCGGCGTTCGTTATTAGGTCGGTTATTTAAAATGACACTTATCTGTCTATTTTCTTGAATCGGTTGCAGCCTTTTCAATTCTTCTAGGGAGTGCGATGTAATTACCCTGCACATGTTTTTGTGTGACAACACTTGTCGGTCTTGTGGGGGCTTGTGGTCGGTCTTGTGTGTCTTGATGTGTCCCCGTTGTTGTAGCTCGGCTCTAATGTCGGAGATCTTGGGGAGCAGCGACTGGATGTTGAGCAGCTCCCTGGTGATCCTGGCTGTCGCTGGTGCCGCACAGGGGAGGTCACGAGTTGGTGACGAGGGTGACGAGGGTCTGAGGGTCCGGGCGGCGCTCGGACCCTGTGCCGGGGTTGGCTCCGCACGGCCGGCAGCTGGTGCGTCGGATCGGGCCGGGCGGTCGCCCCGTCGGTGGTCCGTCTCAGGTGTCGGTTGGCGATCTACACGACGGGGCGACGTGGCCCCAGCGCCGGGAGCAGTCGGTTGGACGCCGCTCCCTCCGCGCCCCGTACCGGTGGTATTTCCGGAGAGATGGAAGCAGGCGAATATTGTCCCAATTTTCAAGAAAGGCGATAAACGTCAACCTTCCAACTATAGGTCAGTTTCCCTGCTTCCTCTCTTCGAAAAGATCTTAGAACGCATCGTTTTCAAAGAGCTGTTTCGCCATGTGTCTCCAGTGTTATGTGACGAGCAGCATGGTTTTATCCGAGGGAAATCTTGTTCTACTACCCTAGCAGTCTTAACACTGCTTGGGAGGCCGTTTCGACGCCCCCCCCCCCCCCCCCACTCTAACTCGGCTCCTATCGGACGTAGACAAAAGTCAAAAACACCGTTCGAAAGCTCGTCAAAATGCATTCTGAAACTATTTTAGGGATTTTTTTCAGGTCAATATTGAGGTCACCAGAGGTCATCAAGGGTTAGATTTTCAAGTTTTAGGACTTGCTTCAGAAATTCCCAGATAGCACAGGAACTATGATAGCTAGGAACAAACTGAAAAAACAATGGAAAGCTCTTGCAAAATGCAATCGACAATGTGTCCTCAGATTTGAGCTCAGGTGAATAGTTTATGCTCCAGAGCTCATCAAATGTCAGAAAGGCTAGTTTTTTTTTAGCTAAACAGTTTTCACAAATATCTGTTTACCTAACAAATATTGGACAATAATTTTTACGCCATCGTGTTTTTCTCGTCGAGGCGCTTCGTATCATATGCATGATGACCAGGTTAGGTCAACTCACAAATTTGACCTCAGGTCAAGGTGAAGTGCTGACCCAATTAGGTCATGTTACACATTGGGAGACGTGCCTCGACGAGACAAACACATTGGTGTCAGTTTCACTTCTCTATCTTGATTTTGTCGAGAGTTATTGGCAAAAAGTGTAGGTGACCTCCGGTGACCTCATCTGACCCTGTAGGGGTCGCCGAACAAAAATTTCACCTGGAACTTCGAGAATGGCCTTTGATAACATGATCCAGAAGGAATTGTCCTGATATAATTCGTATCCTCAGAATGGGAAGCATTTTATTATTTCCCCATTGACTTATAATGGGGAGGTCACGAAATTGATCCGACCTTAGGTCACCGATATACAAAATCCGAGATAAACGTATTGTAGGCATGGGTGGAACTTTAATGTAAATTGGGGTTGTAGCTACAACCCCAATAATTTGGGAATTTAACATTACGCCTATGACACGATGTGTTACAAATGGGCTCTTAACAACTAAGTGCAACCCCAATGATTTTCAAAAAGTTACGCCTCTGATTGTAGGTACTATTGGTCTTATGAAATCCGATAAGTACGAAATCGATCGGCTAAAAACTGTGGCTGTGGCTGTGGCTGTGCGACCGGAAACATGTTTGAAGGTGGGGTCACATGACCTGGTCTGGTGACCTGATCTGAGATGACTCGATGTATTTTTTTCTCAGAACAATGTGCGCAATTGATGGACAAACAGCTGTGCCAATAACGGCGGTGCTGCGCGCCGCTGATTTTTTTCGCTATCCTCGAAAAGCCTTAGGGGGCGTCTAAACGCCCCCTCACGGGGGGTGGCATCAGGGGCAATGCCCCCCCCCCCCTCCCCCACACACAGGAATCTGTGAGGGGCATTCAATACAAGTATGCCCCCGCGCGTTCCCTGCATTGGACGTGAAAAAGAATGATCTTAGGAGAAAACTTAATGAAAACAGAAGTTTTTCTTCTTTCGAGTGATTTAATTTTATGTTTGTATGTATCCTTTTCTTTCAATGATAGACAAAACAGCGCACCTGAAGCAATTCAAGCAGCCCCGGTGACACAACCCGCGCCCCGCTGGGGGGCAGAATCTGCCCCCCTCACGGATTTTCTCAATAACTTGAAAACTATGATAGATATCAACGTCAAACTTTCATTACCTTATGCTGCATGAATTCTACGTCTTCTCACCAAATTCCAATGAAATTGAGGTATTATTTTGGGAGATAATGACGTTTTAATGACTCCATGTCATGCCATTTTTGGTGGAAAAACGATAAATGTTTGAACAATCGTAGACAAAATAGTTTTGAAGCAAATTGCAAATAAAAACGTCAAAAGAAAGTAAATGACATTCTCTTCAAAATGGCAATCTCGTATTTTCGATTTATTTTTATTTTTCACCCCCCCCCAAAAAAAAAAAAAATCGGGAAAAAAATCCACAAAATCCATTTGGGTGAATTTGAAAAGTGCATTTCTTACTCTCGAATACCAACATAAGGTGATCGGCCCAAATCCGCGGAGTAAAAAAATGGGGGTACACTTTTTCCCCAAAAAGACCCCCCCCCCCTCCCCCTCCCTCCCACGGAGAGGGGCTGGATCCGCGAGTGATCACCTCACGACATTCTGAAACGGTTAACCCGCGAGTTACTGGGGTATTTTTCTTAACGCGACTTACTGGGGGAGCTATTTCCCCCCCCCCCCCCCTCTGATCTCCGGAACTACTGGACCGAATGTAAAACTTCAAACGGCATTCGATAGCCCTGGGAAATTTATCGAGGGAAACATAATATTGTTGACCTCGGGGTCACCGATGACGTCACAGGTCAGGTCAAGTACAAAATGTTTGACCGTGTCGAAAGGTCTCGATGGATGGAATTGTCGCGCAAAATTGCGATATTAAACGCCTAAGCTGTCGATAAATCGGTATGATTCGTGTGTCTGACACTTCTAAGTACATTTCTAAGCTGTTTATGACCTGGGGTCAGGTCAAGGTCATCCGAGGTCACGAGGTCAAACTGCATATTACGGTCATGAGGCGTTGTAACACATGTTTATGGGTTTTTCTTTCATCTAGAACGCGAAAAAATGACCTTAGAACATTGTTTGTTCCATATAAATAGAAGTAAAAAGCAAAAACGGAAATGTGTTTTGTATGCATAGTAACGCTGTGAGAGGTGGTCTCTTTTTTTTTTAAAAGGTCATAAGTCAGTCATTTTTGAAGATATCGATTTCAAATTTGGTACACATATTCACCGCACACGTCTCAATCACATATATTCCGTTTTTTTTGGATAATTCTGTTTTTTTTCTTGAAAATTGTGTAAAAACAAAACAAAATATATTTCGATTTCTCAAAAAATTTAATGTAAAAAAATGTAAAAATCCGGGATAGCAGTTGGATAGCCCGGTCTATTGTCAGTAATTTTATTTAAGACAATTTAGTTTTTATCAAACATCGTACCTTTGACAGCGTTTTCCGCAAACCATTATTTTGCAACAAAAACCGAAGAACATGACGTCACTCTGCCGTCATTCCCGGTTGACCTATCATAACTTCAAATTTTTTATTTTGCCAACATGTGTAGAATTGATGTGAGAGAAGGTACTGCAAGTTTGGTGACGATACCGGTGTTCGTTTAGGAGTTATTGCAAAATAACGGGAGGGGAGAATACCCCCCCCCCCCCCCAGTAACTCCCGGGTTAAGATTGTCGTTTTACTGAGAAAGGGCTCCAATTAAAGCCTCGGCCCTACTGGCGAATCCAGATTAGCAAAAAACGTTTGTTTGAGTAAATTTAGAGGCCTTCCGACAGAATTCCAAAACTCATGAACTTCGTCTACGTTTACATCAGGAACCGATTTAAAACAATCTCTCCTTTTTACAAGCCGCCTAGACTTTCTTTTCAAATAAAATATGTTAATTTTCAGCCGATTTCGGTCGTTTCGGTGAAACCATTACGCTGATGGGCCTCCTTGGATTCGTTCCTGATCGCCCCCCCCCCCCCAATCGTTTTGAAAAATCGACACCGCTGGGTATAATGTATTTCAACTGGAAAATCGGAATCTAGCACAGGAACGGTGAGAAGAGACACACAAAGTACGGCAATGTCTCAGCTTGAATGTGTCAGGTGTCCAGCGTCTAAAACCCATATCCTTTCGGGTGGCATGTTCATTGGAACCCAACTTTATCTTAGGAACATCTTCGCGTCCCTCAAGGGGAGCACCTCCCACGCCGACATAAGGGCCACCGAAGAGCCTCCCTCTGATATCCTAACTATCTATAAGCGAAGCTTCAAACTGTTTAGTGGTAATTGGTAGGACCTTTAGGGCACCACGGCTGAGTGGCGACATCTTCCCACTCCTCTAGTGCTCCTGCAGGCGGTTGCCGAAGACGGCCAGCTCGGCGAAGTCGAGGATCGGCTGCTGTTTGTCGCGGATCAGGTGGACGTAGCGGCCCGTCAGCGGCACGACACACCGGAACAGCCGGCTGTTGGCGCGCGCCACGAACGGCCCCTGAAGCCATACGCAGCGCGCCGAGTGCTGCTCGTCGAACGTGGTCGGGTCCCTGCCGACACGGATCTCGGTGAGCCGGTTGCGGTTGTGCGTGTCGCAGCACTCGGTGCGGGCCATGTAGAGGACGCTGGAGACCTGCACCGGTCCGCCGAGGTCCACCGTCCAGGTCATGTCCTGGTGGTACTGGTGGGGCTGGTCCGGCGAGTGGACCAGGGTCTCCTGGTCGCCGTCGTTACCGTGACTGGCAGGGTTGCCAGGTCTATGGAAGTTCATCCAGCTGACCCGTCCCAGCGCCAGGTTCTCACCGACGTACTGACAGAGCGCCGGGTAGATCCGGCCACACGGTGCGTCGTGGATGCCCAAACGTGTCATCTGGATTACAGCGCAGTCCTGGTGGTCGTTGGAAGCTCCCTCTCCTAGGTCCCAGGCGATGTCGGACGCCGTCCTGTTGTCACTGGTGATGTAGTGCGCCTCCTGCAGGAGGTCACTCATGCCGAGCCACACATACTCGGAGGCCTGAGTGGCGATGAAGTCCTGGAGCGGGGTCAGCTCCCTCTCAGTGACACCCGAGAACAGGATGGCGCCCTCCGTGAAACAGCCGGTGGCCGCCTTCAGAGCGGTAGTTGAGGGCAGCATCCACAGGTAACTGCCGGCCACCAGCTGGGACGTGTCCAGCGGAGTGCCGTCCGGACGAGAGAAGCTCCAGACGAACGACTTCACGCCGCGACTCGGGCCGGCGTCGGTGGTGATGCCTTCTGCGAACGTCCGGCAGCGTCCCTCGGCGGCGGAGAAGTCGAACGCCACGCAGCTTAGGCTGCCGGCGCAGGACGCGTTGCAGGCGTCGATGGTCATTTTCGGCGTCTCAGACAGGAGGCCGGACGTCAGCTGGTGGTCGCTGACCTCGATGAAGCTGCCCCCCTTCTGACAGCCGCCGGCGCCGTCCTCCTCGACCGGCGAGTGGCAGCCGCAGACGTTCTTCACGCAGTTGGCGGCCGGCACCAGGAGGGAGCAGTCCCAGTCGGCGGCGCACGGCTCGCCCAGCTGGCGGACGCCGGTGCGCGCGTGCCAGCGCCAGTCTTCAGAGCTGGCCTCCATCCTCTGCGGCGTGGGCAGCAGCTCGGTCAGCAGACAGGTGGCCGTGTTGTCGCTGTAGCCGTACCCGCGGCAGGTCGGCTCCGACAGGCAGCGCAGGCGGCACGGACACTCACGGATCCCGCCCAGGGTTCGGACGTCTCTGGAGACAGGCAGCGTGCCGCTGTCAGCAGGCAGGTCCTCGAACGAGAATACGTGGGGAGAGTGGAGCGTCGAGCTGAGCGCGACCGCTGATTCGCCGGCCGTGTACCTCCAGCACAGGGCCATCAGCAGCGTCCAGAGGGGCACCATCGCGCCACCGCCGCCGCGTCCCTCCGCCGACCGCGAGCAGCCGGCTCCGAGTGGCATCCCTCGCTGCGAGCAGCCGCCGGCGCCCGACCATCGGGCTGTTGATAGCAACGTCCGTGCCAAACATGGCGAGGATTGTAGTTCTGGTGCGGCGGAGTCCTAGTTGGATAGCGTATTCTGTCTGTAGTTATGAGTCCTGTAAGGCGCATTAACGCCTTGCAAACGATCGGGAACCGGATGTAGGAGTTGTGCGTGGTGCTGACCTCCATTGTTCGCTGGTGCTGATTCGGCTGTTCCGATCGTGACCCCAATGGTTGCACAGGAAGTCTGGCGACGTTTCACTTAGGAACAATTTGTTTATTAGATTTGTTTACGTACCAGTGACAATTTTTATTTAATAGAACTGCCTGTTTTGCTCTTCGCTGCTATTATAATGTGTTTGTAAAAAGAGCTTATCGTGCCACGAGCTTAGTTTCACGAGCATATGATACTCTTAAACACGTTTTTCTAATCTCATATTAGTATATTTTCAATTATCCGTCACAAATGTACATTGTACATTTAAAATCCACATGATATTTTGTCTCGGGCACCGCCGTTGTTCTGGCGCATGCTGCAGAAATCCACCACTGTGCGATGTATCTTCAAACACCCTTTACAAACACCTCATCACAAGGAAACCACGGAGCTCATTCGTCATTGTAGTCTTCGTCATCGTCGTAGTAATCATCTGGAACTGGAAGAAAAGGTGACGTCAAAATATCGTCACAGGCTGAATGGCTGACATGTTGACAGGCCGTTGGTTGGTTGACGTGTTGACATGCTAAGTCGCTGGGTGGATGACATGTTGACAGGCAGGGACGTCGCTACCGGGGGTCCGGGTGCCCCGGACCCCCCCCCCCCCCCCCCCACACACACACTTTTGAGCGGGCGCCGAAGGCGCCCCCTCAAAAAGTGGGTCTGTTCTGGGGTTTGAGTGGGCGCCGGAGCCGCCCCTTTAACAAAAACTCACAAAATATAAAACAAAGGAAAAACTCAAAAAGCCACCAAAAATGCCCCGCCAGTATGTGTGCGCCCCTATGTCAGTGAGGGCCCAAGCCAGTGGCGTACCGAATATACGGTCATTCAGGGCATGACCTGGTCCTTTGGACCCGAGGCGCCCATACAAAGCTGGCGATCAGTGACGGCGCCCCTCTTGCCAGTGACGGCGCCACTCCGGCCAGCGAGGATGCTCCATCGGCCAGTGACGGCGCCCCCGGCCAGTGAGGGCGCACCTCTTCGGCCCGTGACAGCGCCCCTCCGGCCAGTGACAGCGCCCCCTCCGGCCAGTGACGGCGCCCCCTCCAGCCAGTGAAGGCGCCCCTCCGGCCAGTGACGGCGCCCCTCCGGCCAGTGACGGCGCCCCTCCGGCGGGTAACGGCGCCCCTCCGGATAGTGACGGCGCCCCTCCGGCGAGTGACGGCGCCCTCTAACTAGTGACTGCCCTCTCCGGACAGTGACGGCGCCCCCCCCCCCCCCCTCCCGGTCAGTGACGGCGCTCTTCCGGCTAGTGACGGTGCCCCTCCGGATAGTGATGGCGCTCCTCCGGATAGTGACGGCGCCCCTCCGGCTAGTGACGGCGCCCCTCCAGCCAGTGACGGCGCCCCTCCGGCCAGTGACTGCGCCCCTCCGGCCAGTGACCAACCCCTCCGGTGAGTGACGGCGCCCCTCCGGCTAGTGACGGCGCCCCTCCGGCCAGTGACTGCGCCCCTCCGGCCAGTGACCAACCCCTCCGGTGAGTGACGGCGCCCCTCCGGCTAGTGACGGCGCCCCTCCGGCCAGTGACTGCGCCCCTCCGGCCAGTGACCAACCCCTCCGGTGAGTGACGGCGCCCCTCCGGCTAGTGACGGCGCCCCTCCGGCCAGTGACGGCGCCCCTCCGGCCAGTGACCACACCCCTCCGGCGAGTGACGGCGCTCCTCCGGCCAGTGACGTCGCCCCTCCGACTAGTGACGGCACCCCTCCTGACAGTGACAGCGCCCCTCCGGCTAGTGACGGCGCCCCTCCGGCTAGTGATGGCGCCCCACAAAATGTTAAAAGTACGACGAGCACGTGAGGAAGGAGAGGCGCCCTCCCCCCCCCCCCCCCCTGCAAAATGTTCGCCACTATTGGTGGAGCCCCTGTCGATTGGGTGGCGCCCCTCAAGGCAATGACCTGGTCCTTTGTGAATTTATGCGCTCGCTACTGGCCCAAGCTCATGGGCGCCCCTCTTCCAAAATGTGGCGCCCCTTTATTACAGTTGCGATGGCGACAAGATGCTTCCGAGGGCGGCAAGGTGTCAGTTCCGAGGGCGACATGGTGCCTTCTAAGGGCGGCATAATACGCTCTAAGGGCGGCAGAATGCCTTCCGAGGGCGGCATGATGCCTTCCAAGGGCGGTATAATGCGCCCTGAGTGCGGCAAAATTCCTTCTGAGGGCGGTAAGAGGTATTCCGAGGGCGGCATGGCACCTTCAAAGGGCGGCATAATGCACTCTGAGGGCGGCAGAATACCTTTCGAGGGCGGCAAGACTCTTCTGAGGGCGGCATAATGCGCTCTGAGGGCGGCAAAATGATTTACGAGAGCGGCAAAATGTCTTCCGAGGGCGGCATGATGCCTGCCGAGGGCGGCAAGACGTCTTCCGAGGCCTTCCGAGGGCGACAAAACGTCATCTGTGGGCGACATAATGCACTCTGAGGGCGAGAAGATGCTTTCCAAGGACGGCAAGATGTACTCTGAGGGCGGCATGATGCGGGCAGAGCGCATTATGCCGCCCATGATGGGCGGCATGGGCGGCATAATGCGCTCTGAGGGCGTGCAAATGCCTTCCCAGGGCTGCAAGATGTCTTCCAAGGGCGGCATGATGCCTTCCGAGGGTGGCAAGATGTCTTCCGAGGCCTTCAGAGGGCGGTATAATGCGCTCTGAGGGTGGCATAATGCCTACCGAAGACGGCAAGATGTCTTCCGAGGGCGCCATGAATCATGATGCTTTCCAGGGTGGCATAATGCGCTGTAAGGGCGGAAAGACGCCTTCCAAGGACGGCATGATGCCTTCCGAGGACGGCATGATGCCTTTCGAGGGCGGCAAGATAGACCCACCCATACTTCCGAGGGCGACGAGATACCTTCCGAGGGCAGCATAATGCGTTGTGAGTCGTGACTGTGCAGTCGGCGCCCCTGCATGCCTCGCAGGGGGGGGGGGGGGGGGGGGCTGCGAGTGCAGGTGTCGCCTCTCGAGTCGTGAGTGCCAGCGGCACCCCTTTGGATCGGAAATGAGGCCCCTTTTGGACTGGAGATGACGACCCCAACAGCCGTATCCTCCCCCTCCCGAAATGTGTTTTCTGGTTGTGCGCCTAGGCCGATCCCTTTGATTATAATTCACCACTGTACCCGTCATGATGCACCGAAGCGATGGGTACCATTTGAATGTCTGTGCGATTTACCGTTTGCAAGTTATTGGCTGATATTTCCTTTCCTTCCTTGATAAACTTTCCCTTATTTGTTTTCTTCATTGTGAAATCTGTTTACGGCAGCGCAGTTGCTATAGCAGAAGACCGACAGAAACCGCGATGTTTTGTTTTACGTCGCGTGATTTTGAGTTCAGACCTCACAGGCAGTCATGAATAGGTATGTCCAATGTTAATGTGCAACATGGGCGGATCTAGGGGAAGGGGGCAAAAGAGCCATGCCTCCCCCAATGGTCCTGAAACTATGATTTCCCCCTCCCCCCCAAAAAAAAATCGGTCGGACGTACAGTTGTAAAAATTGCCTTGGGAGCAGTCCGAATCCAGCTATCCACAATGAAAAACTTGCAAATTTCGCGCCGCTTCGCGGCATGACACAAAATACGCAATTGCTTATACAAATTTGGAAAATGGGAAAATGAATTCATTAAGTGTCTGGCAGAGTCTCTCCTTGGCGGTACCTAATTGCTAGCCCCAGGGCCCACTCCCTTCATAAAATATTAGCCTTCAAGTGGGATACGTTTTTAGCTAGTCTGCCCAGTTCCGAAGAAAACGACGCGACCGCAAAGACGCGGACATCGGCACCCGGAAGCTGCTTCAGCGGTGTCCAACTTCCTGGACCTAAGACCAGGCCAGGACCATCTCCCCAAGCCATCTCGCCCCAGGCTCTTCCAGATCCGCAGGGACCATTTATGTGCGGAAAAGTCGTTCTGCCTCTTGTTGCTTTCAAACCATTTGCACTGTTACCAGTTGTTTGTTACAGTTGGGTACATACATAGTTGTGTGTTACAGTTCGGTACACACATTCGGTGTATGATACAGTTATTATTATCATATGTACTATTGAGCGCTGACTGCCACCCGTCATTGTGATTTACTATCCGAAGAATATATATATATATATATATATATATATATATATATATATATATATATATATATATATATATATATATATATATATATATATATATATATATATGAAAAACTACCTTAATTTCAATAGTTTTCATCATACCGAGATGTGCAACCAGGAATAGGGGTTACCTGAGGCTTGGCTCCACTCACGGTCTGGTTCCAATATTAAAATTTAGTTTTCCACGACCTAAAACTAAAATTTCCACGCCACTTCGCGGCGTCACATCGGTGGCTATCGTCATAACGAGCCATCGCCATCGTCTTCGGTTCGTTGTAACGGTGAATTGAGTGAATAGCATGTTTAGCTTCTTATTCTCTACAAGGCCCACCTCCTATGTTTCTGGGTTTTATCAAGCAAACCCGTAAAAATGTCGCGCAGCTTCGCGGCGCTAAATAACAAGTAACTACTATTACATGAAAATCCACATTAAAAATGTTGCAAAGGCTTAAAACTACACCAATAAAAAAATGGGGTATATTTTTTTCATCATTTCAGCCGACCCCTCCACTCAAAAATTATCGGCGACGCCCCTGGGTACAGCTGGCAATTGACATAGTTTTGCTCATTGTAAGGCAATGTCGAAACAATACAAGCTGTAAGCTGACATCTTTCCTTTTTCGATATCCCAAAGGGTCGAAAAGCGAAAAACAACCAAAAATATCAAAATAAAGACATCATTAGAAATCGTGTGGTTGCAAAATAAAGTACCCCAAATCCGGGAAGAAATTAGAAATTGGGGTAGGTAATGTCCGCTAAAAACGGTTTGCCCCCCCCCCCCCCAAAAAAAAACAAAAAAAAACGGCCGGCTGGATCCGCCGCTTGATGTGCAATGTGCAGTCCTTGCATAAGCGCGCGGCTGTGCGGGTGTATGTTTGTAGTTGTCAAAGCGGTATTTTTTCGATTGAAAACCAATACAAAATTGAATTGCCCGCTGCGTTTATCGTCGACACTTATATTCGATATTTCGTCTTGATTCGTCGATATATTCATGGTTCACCACCTCACCTCTTTCTATGTGAAAGAGGAGCCGGAAAATTAAGCAAGTGGAATCAGGGGCGGATCCAGGGGACAAGGGGCCACGGCCGCCCGAAAGGTCCTGAAACCATGATTTGCCCCCCCCCCCCAAACGGTGTCGGACGTGCATACCTACAGTTTAACTCTTTTTGGGGGGGGGCATACGCCACTGGATTTGCCCCCCCCCCCTTCGCCCCTGAATGAAATCCAGCAAATGCATGGGGTTTGCCCCCTTCTAGGCCAGGGCGCCCCCTCTGGGTATGGCGCCCCCCCCCCCTGGCAGAAGACCCCCTCACTTTTTAGAAGGTAGCGACGCCTCTGTTGACAGGCTAAGTCGCCGAATGGCTGACGTGTTGACAGGCTAAGTCGCTGGGTTGCTGACGTTTTTTGTTTGTTTGTTTTGTTTTTGTTTTGCCCCTACCCTTTATATAGGTAGGCAGGAGTGCCCATCCTTTCCCATGTGACCCATTTACTTTAAGTACCTTTTTCTCAAGTAATTATTGAGACTGCAATCAACGTTGTGTCACACCACTCCCTGCTGTGTTTTGTTTTTGTTTGGCTACCCACCACCTGTATGTTAGTAAGTATTGCCTTGTAACCCTCTCAGACTGATAGCTATGCTAGTAACGTCCGAGAGGAGTGCAAGGCTTAGACAGTATACGAGTATTAAGGGGCACTCATTCCTGTTCACATATATACGATAAGAAAACACACACTCAATCAAGCACACCCATACATTCATACATACATTCATCCGATTTACACATGCATACCATTTCCTGACCTAGACCACGAACGTTGATAATAATACAACTCAATCAGGCAAAGCAAAAGAAGAGAAGAGAAATGAAAAAAAAGAAAGAAAAAGAGATGTTACATAAAGCTATCAACCGATGCACCGGGGAAAAGCTCAAGTCTTGAGCACGAATAACTTGTATAGCAATGTCTGGATGACAATTATTTAAGCAACAGAGGCATAATAAGCATTCAGGAAATAGGTTCTAATAACTTTGTTTAAAGTTTGCTTATTTTTAAGTGTAAACAATCATTTATATTATAAGAAAATGCTTTAGAATAGAGAGCACATACACATGCACATACACATATGACATACACACACACGACAAACCATGATGGGTCCCTGAAAACATGTATCACATGTATCAGAGGCAGACACGCCGCTCGCTAAAGCCTAAACCCGGCCGTCGATGGCCGAGTAAAAGAGTATGTAGCCGGCCGGGCTCTGCACGGCACTGCTGTTCAGCTGGTGCACCTCTTGGTCGTCGAACTTGTGCCAGCGGCCCGAGTTGACGCATCTACAGAAGGCCGTGTAGTGTCCGCTCTCCATCGATCCGGAGTGGTTCACTACGCCGTAGAGGTGGTATTTGTGGTGACGGTATGGCGCCTCCTGGTTGAGGACGTGAGGCGACATGTCCAGGTTTTCCAGCGGGAATTGCAAGTTTGACTGGTTTTTCCGCCAGAGGCCATCGTTGCAAAACCTCTGTATATGAATGATGAGCACGGGCGGCAGGCGCCAGATGTCAAGCCGCTTGGTGGCCTCAGTGCTGCTCTTGCATTTTGGACACGTCCAGCCGCTGATGGTGTCCCCAGCCATGTAAAGCTCGATGCACTCGTACAGCGAACTGCAGCTCGGTTTGGCAGGCATAGGTACGGAGAGGTGTGAAAACGTCTCGAACTTGGTCGATTGGTGGCCACAGCACGAGCACCGCAACGTCGACTTGTGCTGGCCCCAGAGAAGGTTCAGGATGAACGAACGGTTGCTGCCCTTGAAATCGTCCCACGCAAGCTTAGCAGCGCGCGCGTCCGGCACACCATCGTTCTTCTGCTCCTTGCGCGGTTGTTTGCGGTGCACCTCGCTCAAGTCATCATGCAGGAAATCTAGCAGGTGCAGGAGGAACTCGTGCGCGTCCTGCTGCGCCGAGCCGCGGAAGCGCGCGTGGTGTCGGCCTATCACATCTTTCAGGTCGTGCAGCGCCACTGATCTGTAGTGGCCACTCCAGAGGACCTTGATAGCAGCTGCCAGCTTCTGGGCCACCTCGCCGCGTGACAGCTCGCCATCGTGATTGATGCAGTCCTGGTGAAACTCGTTGGCGAAGAAGTTGTTGAGGTCCGGCGTGTTGTTGATGCACTGCACCACGGCGTTCAAGTAGCAGGTGTTGCCCAGATTTTTGAGACCGGTTAACGCCGAAGCTGGGAGTGGTGACCGCATTCCTTTTGAACCAGGTTCCAATTCAGAGCTTTTGTATTCTGCTTTCTTGGCTGTAGCCTTCATCGCTGCAACTCCCATGTCGGAGCGGGCTATTCTGGATGTAGCAGCTCCTGCGTCTCCGGCCGCCGCCAGTCGCACGGCAGTGGCGTTACCGCGCACCACCGCCACCGATATGCGCTGCATGAGGCGCTCCATGTCCCGTCGGTCTCCGGTTGCCTGAGCGATGCGTCGGCCGAGCTCCTTTAAGAAGGAGTGACTGTCCGGGCCGAGCGCACCGGACGTCTCAACGGCGACAGGTCGAAACAAATAGCGCCGGCTTATATCGGCATATCGCCGGCGTTTGCGCCCTTCGGCGGCGGTTGCAGCAGCGCTCGCCCGTGCTGCGGACGCGGTAACTGACGAGGCGCAGAAGGTGTTGATGCAGGTGGTGTCCCAGACGAGGCACTTGCCTTCTGCGTAGGGGAAGGTTGTGATGCCGTCCGGGCGCCGTCCATCCCCGCGGTCCAAACCAGCCGGCTCTAGAACCGCTGGCATGCCAGCGGTCGCCAGCCCGCGCTTAATTACATTGTTCAGCTCCGCATGGCGCGGGAAGAGCCCGGCGCTCAGTTGGCAGCAGAGACCGTGCAGGCCACGCTCATCAATATCGAATCCGCAACGGCAGCGGTGAGGAGCACATATCTCTGCGCCAACCCGCAGGGCGACGCTCCGTCCGCAGTGTGTCGGAGTCTAGCAGTGTGCCAACGTAGGCGGCTGGGAAGGCGTTTAGCCAGGCGCCGGAGTGCGGCTGCGCAGCGGCTCGGAGTCGGGCCCGGTCCACTTCTACCGTGCTGTTTTCCAACAGCTGCTTGCTGATTGCTCCTGCCCCTGCACGATCCCACTCACGTTGGTGCCGCTGCCTAGGCTCTTCCGGCGGCGTCAGGCCTGTGCGTCGTTCCCATTCAGCGATGAGATGTCGTGTGGCCTCGCTAACCCGAGTAGCGACGGAGCCGTTGATGTTCACTATCGTGTCAGCTGACGCTACATGTGATGCGAGGTGAGCAGGCAGGGCAAGATCAGCCGTCATCCTCACACCAAGCCCACCGAGGCTAACGGGCAGCGTCGCCTGCCGCCAAGCATCACCATGTAGTTGGACGTTCGTGATGGTCTCCACGCCACGGCGAACGGCTTCGTCGATCCTCGTGTGCAGTGCAGGGTGACGGTAGGCCGGGGAACTGCGCAGAAGTTACAAGAGGCAATGGAGAGCCACGTAATTCTTAAGTGGGAAGAACGCCTGGTGTGCCTCATCCGAGCCTTAGGACGTCTGACAAGCTTTTCTACCATATGTTGTCCAAGTAGTAGTCTGCGTCTTATCTGAGGATCGTGGATGGGCGCGCCAAGCAGCTCTAACTCGTCCATGGAAACTTCCTGGATGTCGGGAAGGACGTTGTGGAGCTGCTGCAGAGCGTTGGATTTATCCTGATGTGGGTCTTCTCCTAGGAAAGTAACCTCACACTTTGTTGCATTAATGCTGAGACCCACTTTGTCCATTTCTGCCTTGATTCGTTGGATGCTGGAGATGACGTGTGGCATTGGACGCGCCAGTGTACCGTCATCTAAGTACCAGACGTTGATGTCTGTGTCTGCGGCTCTGGCGGCGGGGTCCACTGCTAGCGAGAACAGCAGAGAACTTAGTGGGTCCCCCTGCTGAATCCCCGTTTGGGACAAGATTTTGCTTTCTCCGATGAAGAGGGGTGCTGCGTCGTTATTTTTTGGCACTTCATCCAAATTCCTATACAGCAGGCTAAGTTGTTGACAGGCTAAGTCGCAGCTGGGTGGCTGACGTGTTGACAGGCTAAGGGTGCGATCGGCAACACGACGAATTCGCCGTTATCACGACGAATTCGTCGGTGATTCGTCGGACGCCGAATATTCGCTCAGTTTGTGTTCGGCAACACGACGAATCTGAAAACGAGCGAATTCGCTCTGTCGGAGCGCTAATTTCGAAACCAGTCGTCGGGAGGGCTAATTTCTTTTGTAGTGTGCTATAACGTGATCTGCAGTAGTGCTGTATTGACTGCAGTGTTGCTAAGTACTGCCAAAGTTCAAAGTACCGTGATTTCTGAAAACAAGTAAAATAAACATACAAACCAAGGCCCTATAACTACACAAACCATGACACGGCGCAGCAGTGACAAAACCGGAGGATAATTTTGTTGTTACAGAACGCACGAGACGGCGAATTCTTCGGAGAGCGAATTCGTTGGATTCGTCGGAGAGCGAATTCGTCGTGTTGCCGATCGCACCCCATGTCCCTGGGTAATATATCGCGGATTTTGATAAACGCTTTTCTGTTAAACTGAAGAGGGTACTTGCTTACTTCCCTTGCAAACATCAATTGAAAGCAACATTAGCACGTACGTACATACATCTAGTCTATGTGAACCCAACTGCGGCCACGTGCGAAACCAAATTCGCATGCGAGTCGGTTGGTAATGCCGCTCCACCGTATTATACATTTTGGGATCGATCTGCGAATGGAATAGGCGGCAATTATGCATGTTTGTAGTAAACCGTATTATGTGAACCTTGCACCGGCCTTCTGTCAGTCATTCTTGGCTGTGCGCGCCCGGTTGGTTAGCGAGGGATTGAAAGCTTTCGCTAGATATGCTGGGAGCCTCCGGTTCCATTGCAGCCGGCAGCATTCGAATTTCGGAGTGTGTCTTGGTGTCTCCGCCCTGGGCGTTTTCGCCTCTGCCGTCTAGCTGAGCGGGGCTCACATTTCCGCACCCGAATGACGATCGTCCCGTGGCCGGTGGCCACCGACAGGCTGTCAGCCTCCGGTTCAATTCCAGCTGCTATCGCTGGTAATGTTATGTTTGTTATGTTTTGTATGCCGGTGTCCCGTGCAATACGCAGCTTGGTGGGCTGGCCGGTTACCATGGTACACGTTTCTGGCCCTCCTCAAAGGGCGGTTCGAGACCGGCCGCAGGCCAGCGACCTCGGCCCGGGTCACAGTGCGGGCCAATCAGACCAGTGACCTCGGCCCGGGTCACAGTGCGGGCCAATCAGACCAGTGACCTCGGTCCGGGTCACAGTGCGGGCCAATCAGACCAGTGACCTCGGTCCGGATCACGGTGCGGGCCAATCAGACCAGTGACCTCGGTCCGGGTCACAGTGCGGGCCAATCAGACCAGTGACCTCGGTCCGGGTCACAGTGCGGGCCAATCAGACCAGTGACCTCGGTCCGGGTCACGGTGCGGGCCAATCAGACCAGTGACCTCGGTCCGGGTCACAGTGCGGGCCAATCAGACCAGTGACCTCGGTCCGGGTCACGGTGCGGGCCAATCAGACCAGTGACCTCGGCCCGGGTCACAGTGCGGGCCAATCAGACCAGTGACCTCGGCCCGGGTCACGGTGCGGGCCAATCAGACCAGTGACCTCGGCCCGGGTCACAGTGCGGGCCGATCGGTGGCGGGAAGCTGGCGGAAACGGACAGAAGCATAGCCTACTGGCCGAGTGGCTCAGTGTTGGCGGAGGCAACACGAACCCGCCTATAGCGTGGCCTCGCAGCAGCACCACAAACTATGACGTCACATCTGGTAACTCACCTGGCGCAGCCTTCCAGCAGCACCACAAACTATGTCGTCACATCTGGTAACCCACCTGGCGCGGCCTCGCAGTAGAAGGGCACCTTGTTGTCGCAGTTCTGGGCAGCCCAGCCGCCGCGGCGGCCGTCAATGACGGCGCAGAGCGGCCGCTGGTCGGGCGGCGGCAGCGGGTCCAGCCAGTTGGTGAACTGCGGCTCAGTGCCATCCTCCCAGCGCCACCTGCCGGACCGGCTGCGTACCAGACCCAGCCGCATCACGTGACCGTTCACAAGCCCTGCCGGCACGATCACGTGACCAGCGTCAGTGGCTGAGTGCTGGACCGCCGCGCGGTGGTCGGTTATGGGATAGCAGGTCACGTGGTCGTCGGCCAGTCATTTTGGGCAGCTGGTACAAGTGGTGCTGAAGGGAAACCTCTCCGGGTTCGGAAGCTCGTTGGTCAGAATAAGTAGGAAGCGGTAACAGGACAGGCTTGACAAGTTGACCTGCCGTGAATCACAACCAGAACTGGATGATGAAATACTCAAATGGAGATCTGTAACACAAATGCCAAATGTTTACACATGAAGTGAAAGTAATACGATGATGCATTCTGCTAAATTGTGTCTTATCTGTTGAGGTTATTCGTCAAACTGCAAAATTCGAGCAGAGCATACAAAGAAGATCACAAACGATCATAATATCAAATGGCCCTTTGTCCGCTGAGATCGCTTTACATCAGCGCGGCCGTCTTACTCTGCAGGGCGGCCTCATGTTCATCTCCGACGATGGGCAGGGTGACTCAGAACTTACTCTGCAGGGCGGCTCCTCCTGTGCATCTCCGACGATGGGCAGGGTGACTCTGAAGCCAGGCGTGGCGAGCGCCGAACACTTCTTCCGAGATTCCCGGAACGACGCCTCCTGGCGGTGGAACGCGTAACAGGAGCCGGCATCCTCCCGCCACGAGTTGGCGTCCGGACATGATGACTGGGCCACCACGCGCACTGCGGCACACAGAACCGCCCGATCGCCGGTCAGAGAGGCTGGAGTCCAGTGACGTCACGTCACGTCAGTGCAGTGTGTCGCAGGGGGCGGATCCAGAAAATCTTCAAGGGGGGGGGGGGGGGGGGGTCATCAATTGCAGTGGTGCCTCTACCTATACCCAAATCTGAAAAATCAACGGATTTTGTCCACTATATTTTGAGGGTGCCCCTATTTCAGCATTTTTGTTGTTGTAATTTATTGTTCATTGTTTATTTGTTTATTGATAAAGAAACACCAACAGACATCATGCCCACTAATAGGTGCAGGTCGCATAGTAAAAAAGCACAGTGTTTGTCAAAATAACATCATACGTTCAGGCAAAGTACACAAATAAATACATAATATTGCACATAGTTCGCATTCACACGCAGCGGATCACATATACGTGCCGCCACGACTCGCGAACTTTCAACGCTGGTCAAGAAGGAATAGCGTATTGAAGTGAAGAAATCAGCGGACGTACAGGATATAAGAAAGGAGTTGGTATGTGTTGGGACACGACAGAGAAGGCTACGAAGGACGGTATTTACTCTGGCAAAATGTATGGCCCAAAGGGAGGAGTTGCGAGTTGGCCGCGGCGGCACGGACAGGCGGAATGTCGACACGAGATGAGGACACTCAATGCGGCCTTGATATACATTGTGTAAAAACATAATGTCATGCTGGATAAGTCTCCCTTTCATAGAACACATGTTTAAAATGAGCTAAAAGCGCCTCATAGCCTAGGTCAGTACAGGGTCGGTCCGACCTGGAGGCTAGCCACCTCAAAAACTTAGTTGACAAAACGTTGGCTATATAGGTATTTGCAATATCAGTCGTACCCTTTCTATCATTCAAAGTGCCGTAGATGGTGCTAAAAATATAATGTGTACGGTCAAGGGCGGCCCCAGACGGCTGATGCAGAATTGGCCAAGAGGTAGTCGAGGTTCGTGACCAGGAGAGGGGGGGGGATAACCTTTTTTTTACTAACAGTAAATTGTATGCATACGATAGCAGTGCATCGTATTGCTTTGTGTCTCGAGCCGACTTCAAAAATGTTCTTGAACTAACAAATAGGCAGGATTTGCGAAGGGAGGGTCTTGAAGAAAATTTATCACAAAGGCTCAACTACAAATGGTATTTACGCAAAATGGACACCCATACAACTATTATTGTGCCGCGAAGCGGCGAAAAAAATTTGAGGTTTTGAGCGGGTTGAAGTACCGATTTTTGCTATTGGAACCAGGATGCAGGGTCAAAACGAGGAAATATATCTGTAGCAAAAGGTGGGGTCAAAAGACATGTTTCCCCCCCCCCATTTAAGGCCAAAGGCGGGACCATAGCCCCTATTCCCCCCTCCCTCCCCCGTGGCCGCCAGTGTGTAGGTACAGTCTATTAGACCCTTTTGTACTGGAAAAGAACACTGATTT
>JAXIVJ010016741.1:0-28032 GCA_036785665.1 Chirona hameri | reverse complement strand
GTTTTGAGGTCGTCATGGTTGTCATGGTAGCGGGCAATAGTAAGTTGCGCGTGCATTTGTGCTTTCCAAAAAAAAATCAATTCTTGCCACATTCAGGTAGAAAGTCATTTTCATTTTGTAAGGAGTCGTAGTTAATGCCACTGGATAATTATCCTAATCTTACAAGCATGTCCGAAAAACCGCGCTTTGAGCTTCTTGATAAGCATGAACTCGAAGAACTGCTCTTTTCGCGAAGATCAGAGAGCACCAATCGAGCTATCAAAGCCGGAGGGGACGTATTCCTCCAATTTTTGTCTGCCAAAGGATTGTTCATGCACCACTTTTTAGATAACAATGATTCACTTGACAACGCAGTAAAGGAATTTTTCCTAACCGTAAAGCGCAAGGATGGCGAAAGATACAAATCCAAGAGCCTCCACGGCCTGAAGTACGGAATAAAGCAATTCCTAATCAAGGAATTGGGGAAGAATATCGGGGATGACAAAAGCTTCCCGTTGACTGCTGAGTCATTCAAGGTGGCCATGCACATGGCGAAGAAGGACGGAAAAGGTGCCATAGAGCACAAGCAACCGATTAAACACGTTTATTCAAAAAATGGCAGGGCTGGCCAGTGGCCATGTAATAAAATCAATAGTGCATGGGGGAGCGGGCAATAGTCGAAAATATTGACCTCTGTAACGTCACTGTCGCCCTCGGGTGAAGACCGTATAAAGTGCCATTGCCCTCGGCTTCGCCTCGGGCAATGGCACTTTATACGGTCTCCACCCTCGGGCTACAGTGACGTCACATCGGTCAATATTTTCGACTATTGCCCGCTCCCTCATGCACTATTCATATAATGTTGCTACTTTCCTATATTATTGGGCAAAATAGTTCATTTTAGCACCTTTTCCCCGCACTTTTAAACGCACAATATAGCAATTTTAGAGGTCCGCACCATACGCAATGCGACGTATTGATGAGAAAGCAACCCAGGGCATAATACTCAAAATTTTCGCGCCGTTCCGCGGCGCAATTTGTTTAAGAGTTCCAGGTCTTGAGCTTAAAAAATATTCCAAGTTGGTATAGCTGATTCCAAATTCGTGTCGCTGGTTCCAAAGTTGATGTGTCAGTTTGCTAACTCCAGCTCCTAAACGTTGGTATGGCCCATGCCATACTGCCATACTGCATTTTTTCAGTCTTGTAACGTGCCTTTTCATGCGTTTTTTTGGGGGGGGCCTTCAACGCTTGGGAAGGGGCCCTTTCAATACGGTACAGTCTACCCTTTTTCCAGAGAACATTTATAGACAGAGGACTGCATCGTGGTGTGTTGATGTATACTAATGCAGGTGATAGACTGCGCCGTACATCACAAGCATATTGCGGTACAGTCTACTGATTTATAAGCGGTGGAAGATAGGAAAACAACACTACTCTAATAGCACTCAATAGACATCGCTAGCTAACCTAGGTACCGACTGAGAAATCTCAAGGCCAGCGACTTTTGAAGTACAAAGTCCAACTGCCAGCTCATCACACGGTGCAGTGCGTGTGTGCGGTGCTGTTTGCAAGAGTACTTATATTTTCTAGATATCGGGACCCTAAAGATCGTGTTCCTCCCTTTTCCCCGCCAAAAATATAATCAGCGCTGCGCTGTCACTGCGTACAAAGCATAAAGATGCGTCACGGATTACGTCAAATAGATCCAAAGCCCTACTCTCTCGAGCCTGAGATGAGATGAATTATTACCACTGTCAACTGTGATTTACAAGTGCATCCATTGTTGTATTCACAGGACACAAACAGCGCTGCCGAAGGAAGAAGATGTTTCCACCCGGGATCGAACCGGGGACCTTCCGCGTGTAAAGCGGACGTGATAACCACTACACTACGGAAACGCTGATATGTGATTTTGATCCCGGTCAGCGAGCGTCTAGTCGCCTGCATGCTGTTTCTGCCTTTTCACGATTGGCCATCACATAGAAACTTACGTTTTGTCCGGTTTTATCCGTTCTGATTCTGCTCTCACAATTTCCTGATCTGTGTTCTCTATTCGGCCGTGTGTGAGTCCGTCCGAATAGTCGTGAACATATGGGTTCGCATGTTTGTCGATCAACGTCACCGACCTATTAAATGTCTGTCGAACTATCTGTCATTGAAGTACCCCTTGAACCCCTTTGTACTGAATATTGAACTGAATAGTGTCATTGAAGTGTCACCTATGGAAAGTACCTATGTTTGGTGGACCATAAGCTGTTTCCGCCCGGGCTCGAACCGGGGACCTTCCGCGTGTGAAGCGGACGTGATAACCACTACACTACGAAAACGCTGGTGGAAATTGAAGAGCCCCATTGCGATGCAGTCTAGCCACCTTATTATCGTTTATCTCCTGGACCAGCTTTCTCAGGTTACCCAGCGACCATCCCATAGTCATGTACGGGGACATTTTGTGTTGTCTAGTTTGGTCTGTTTCTGCGTTTTGAGCTTCTATCTTTCTGCTCCCGCTTTCTGTTCGATGGTATCCATGCGAGAGAGACCATTCAAAATATCGTGCCAACATCGGTTCGTATCATCTAACGATCTACTGCGGTAATGCATATCTATCGAGTTTGTCTTTGCATTTTTGTATTTAGTTTATCCTTTGTATCAATCAAAGTCGAAATATCATTTAAGTCATACCCGCCAGATAAGGTAATTTTCCATTATTATTTATCGTTAGCCAATGTTCCAGGCACGAGCACTGAAATTAGGTGTAATATTTGAATTTGAAATAATTATTTGAATTTTGAACTTTAGCCACACTCACAACAAATGTTACAGTTATCCAGTGCGTCGCACCGGCCGGTTACAGATAATTCGGAACCTGTTCAGAACATATCTAATTAAGACGCCAAGCAGAAGAGGGCTGATAAATCCCCGGGCGTGGCCATCCGAAGATCGCGTCAGAGAAACCTGTATTCTGGCAATATCCGAAAGAGACACCGTGGTGGGCTGCGCAGCAGCTAATGAGGTGACAACGGTGAAAATGTTTTTTTTTCAAATGTAAGGTAAGGAGTCAAAATATATAGATTGTAAGATATACACGATCAAAAATAGACTTTCAAAATAAGCTTCAAAGCTTTGCTTTCTAGCAAAGTATGTCAGATTCGATTTGTTTTTAAAATCGTTGTTGTTTTACTGCATGAATATAAAGGAACCTAGCTTATCGATTTTAGCAGGCTGTTGTTGTTATTTTAGTTTTGTTTTACCTGTTCTCGGAATTGGGCTTGGTCGCTTTGCCTTTCCCTCATTAGAGCTGACCTTGAAACTTCATGTAACTAGATCCTAATCTGCTGCCGTTCTGAAAGGTGAATCGTGCTACGTCAACTTCAACTGAAATACACACATGACTTGGGTGATCCATCAACCATTACGCGTGAGCGCGCTTAGTTATTGGCCTGTATTTGTAGTTTATTTTACATGGTTGGGAATTCGTATAAAAAGATCGAATCCGGCAAACAACAAGCGCACTAAATCATCACAGTGCGTCACTGCAGTGACGATTCGCACACAGGTACGACGTTTACCAAGCCTAACCTTGAACAACCGGCTTTCTGCCTGACTTATTCACGTCTATAGCCAAATGGCCAGAGGAACATTCAAGTTCAATTGGAAGCCAAGCATCGTCAACACTTCTAACAACATGTTATGGAAATAAAAATGAGTGGAAACAGAGTCATGATGAACATATTTGTACGCATAAATGACATAAATGACATCAAAATCGGCTGACTTCGACGAACAAAACAAAAAGCATCGAGCCAGACACAACAGATTTACACAACTATGAAGAAAACCCATGAATGAATGTAGTAGAGCAAATGGCTTAATACTTTTGTAATGCCTTCGCCACAACGCCATAAAATAGCGATAAACAAGTAAAACAATGCAATGGTGTTTGACATCAGGTTCATAATGAGTGACGCAGTCAAGTCATTTTTGTTGGCTGTGTACTTAGCCCTATCTGCAAGTGGTGAAAAGGCGCCGTCTGATCTGCAGCTCAGTCACTATCCTGCAGCCCGTAAGGCGCGGTCTGATCTGCACCAGTCACTATCCTGCAGCCCGTAAGGCGCCGTCTGATCTGCACCAGTCACTATCCTGCAGCCCGTAAGGCGCCGGCTGATCTGCAGCTCAGTCACTATCCTGCAGCCCGTAAGGCGCCGTCTGATCTGCACCAGTCACTATCCTGCAGCCCGTAAGGCGCCGTCTGATCTGCACCAGTCACTATCCTGCAACACGTAAGGCGCCGTCTGATCTGCACCAGTCACTATCCTGCAACACGTAAGGCGCCGGCTGATCTGCAGCTCAGTCACTATCCTGCAGCCCGTAAGGCGCCGGCTGATCTGCAGCTTAGTCAGATCAGCCGGCGCCTTACGGGCTGCAGCCCGTAAGGCGCCGTCTGATCTGTACCAGTCACTATCTTGCAGCCCGTAAGGCGCCGTCTGATCTGCAGCTTAGTCACTATCCTGCAGCCCGTAAGGCGCCGTCTGATCTGTACCAGTCACTATCTTGCAGCCCGTAAGGCGCCGTCTGATCTGTACCAGTCACTATCTTGCAGCCCGTAAGGCGCCGTCTGATCTGCACCAGTCACTATCCTGCAGCCCGTAAGGCGCCGGCTGATCTGCAGCTCAGTCACTATCCTGCAGCCCGTAAGGCGCCGTCTGATCTGCAGCTCAGTCACTATCCTGCAGCGTAAGGTGCCGTCTGATCTGCACCAGTCACTATCCTGCAGCCCGTAAGGCGCCGGCTGATCTGCAGCTCAGTCACTATCCTGCAGCCCGTAAGGCGCCGTCTGATCTGCACCAGTCACTATCCTGCAGCCCGTAAGGCGCCGGCTGATCTGCAGCTTAGTCACTATCCTGCAGCCCGTAAGGCGCCGTCTGATCTGCACCAGTCACTATCCTGCAGCCCGTAAGGCGCCGTCTGATCTGCACCAGTCACTATCCTGCAGCCCGTAAGGCGCCGTCTGATCTGCACCAGTCACTATCCTGCAGCCCGTAAGGCGCCGGCTGATCTGCAGCTTAGTCACTATCCTGCAGCCCGTAAGGCGCCGTCTGATCTGCACCAGTCACTATCCTGCAGCCCGTAAGGCGCCGGCTGATCTGCAGCTCAGTCACTATCCTGCAGCATAAGGCGCCGTCTGATCTGCACCAGTCACTATCCTGCAGCCCGTAAGGCGCCGTCTGATCTGCACCAGTCACTATCCTGCAGCCCGTAAGGCGCCGGCTGATCTGCAGCTCAGTCACTATCCTGCAGCGTAAGGCGCCGTCTGATCTGCACCAGTCACTATCCTGCAGCCCGTAAGGCGCCGTCTGATCTGCACCAGTCACTATCCTGCAACACGTAAGGCGCCGTCTGATCTGCACCAGTCACTATCCTGCAGCCCGTAAGGCGTCGTCTGATCTGTACCAGTCACTATCCTGCAGCCCGTAAGGCGCCGTCTGATCTGCAGCTTAGTCACTATCCTGCAGCCCGTAAGGCGCCGTCTGATCTGCACCAGTCACTGTCCTGCAGCCCGTAAGGCGCCGGCTGATCTGCAGCTCAGTCACTATCCTGCAGCCCGTAAGGCGCCGTCTGATCTGCACCAGTCACTATCCTGCAGCCCGTAAGGCGCCGGCTGATCTGCAGCTCAGTCACTATCCTGCAGCGTAAGGCGTCGTCTGATCTGCACCAGTCACTATCCTGCAGCCCGTAAGGCGCCGGCTGATCTGCACCAGTCACTATCCTGCAGCCCGTAAGGCGCCGGCTGATCTGCACCAGTCACTATCCTGCAACACGTAAGGCGCCGTCTGATCTGCACCAGTCACTATCCTGCAGCCTGTAAGGCGTCGTCTGATCTGTACCAGTCACTATCCTGCAGCCCGTAAGGCGCCGTCTGATCTGCACCAGTCACTATCCTGCAGCCCGTAAGGCGTCGTCTGATCTGTACCAGTCACTATCCTGCAGCCCGTAAGGCGCCGGCTGATCTGCACCAGTCACTATCCTGCAGCCCGTAAGGCGCCGTCTGATCTGCAGCTCAGTCACTATCCTGCAGCCCGTAAGGCGCCGTCTGATCTGTACCAGTCACTATCCTGCAGCCCGTAAGGCGTCGTCTGATCTGTACCAGTCACTATCCTGCAGCCCGTAAGGCGCCGTCTGATCTGCACCAGTCACTATACTGCAGCGTAACAATAAAGCGGTTTGCTAGCAAAAGAAAACAATAATGTTTGTTGGTGGCAATTTCACCAGTAAAACGCCTTTTTGAGTGATGACCGAGCGAGCGCGCTCTGGTAAAGCTAAAACAGGTTTGAAATATGAAACGGTAAGGGAGCACACGTGGTAGTAACACAGTCATTTTATTTCTTCAGAAAAATTGCCAGGTCTCAATGCATGCCAACATAAAAATTAAGTTGTATTAAATTGTTCATGATCTCCTTTCTCAAATCCACCAAAAGGGAGTACGTCCTGAGCGCTGCATGCTTCAGCGTATAATTTAATGCTTAGAATAATACAGCCATTTTTGATCAAGAATCATTTTTGCAAGGTTTGTGTTCATTTGGACGTTCGCGTGTGCCAACTGCCACGCGCTGTGGTACCACCTTTATCAGAACGCACTATACCAAAAACAACATTGATTTGATGGACCTATCAAATGGTGAACACCCAATCTCAATCGGAACAGTGGTTGGAAAGTTAATATCTTCCAAAAAAAGCGTCTGTATGGCCGGGTCGGGCCGGGTCAAATGTAAATTTGTCTAGTAAGTTGACGAGAAACCTCACGGGCGCTTCACGCCCGCTCGGTAATAACAAAACTATGACAGAAAATAAATAATTATTAGAAATGTATTGATGCTCACGCTATTTCTAATAATTAATTATATACCTACTTACATGCTCAGTCCTAGCATCCATTAAAAAACAATATAACGGAAAACTTGTTAATGCACCAATATAGCTCTGTCGATAGTCATACAATACTGCCTTAGAGTTATGCGTTCGGGGAACAAGTCATAAAACATCCTCATAATCTGAAAAACGAACGCATAAAAACAGGTTGTAAACCCGGTACAGACGAGTCGGCTAATGCCGGAGACTCCCGATCTTTTCAGACTAGTGCGCTGATTGGTTGAGGCATCAACCAATCAGAGCCGAGCTAGTGACGAGGAGCGAGGGCGTGGTTCGTGGAAGGGACCGGGAAACTCCCAGGGAATCACAAGAAGAGGCAGCTGCTGCGGTAAGTGTCCTTTTGGACAGTATAAAGCGGCGTAGCCTGGGTCGATCACAGGCATTGTGGCATTGTGAATTCGGCCAAAGGTTGTAATCAGATTCTCCACAAACTTTTGGCAGATCTACTAAGGTATGTGCCTTTTGGTGTTTAATAATACAAGCCTAGGGATTTAAAATTGAAAATGTTGTGTTGTTAATTGATTTTGGAGTTTCTTATGTGGAATGGATACATTTTATTTAGGTAGCACATGACTGCCATATTCGTAGTCATACTTTAGGATTGGTGAATATTATTTTATTGATAATGATCACTAGAAGCACTATCAGAAAGGTATTAACACTTGATAGGGTCAGATAGGTAAGGTCAAAGTAACTAGTAAATCCAATTACAACTTAAATTGTCACTGATATGCAGTCATTGAAAGCAATGCACGTGCCACAAATTTCGTAAGGTATCTACAAACCGACCAAAATCACTATCCTTGTTTGTCTTTGGTCTTGCAAACAAAACAAACAAAACTGCTGAACATTATGTTCATATTCGAAGCTAAATTACCATTGGCCATTTTGGTGAGCGCATGTCCGTTCACCGCCCCTCTCCCTGTTTTCAGCCATGTCAGTGACTCCCCTCTTCCTGTTTCCAGCCATATCAGTGACTCCCCTCTCCCTGTTTCCAGCAATATCAGTGACTCCCCTCTCCCTGTTTCCAGCAATATCAGTGACTCCCCTCTCCCTGTTTCCAGCAATATCAGTGACTCCCCTCTCCCTGTTTCCAGCAATATCAGTGACTCCCCTCTCCCTGTTTCCAGCCATGTCAGTGACTCCCCTCCCCCTGAACCCAGCCATGTCAGTGACTCCCCTCTCCCTGTTCCCTCACCTCCCCTCTCCCTGTTTCCAACCATATCAGTGACTCCCCTCTCCCTGTTTCCAGCAATGTCCGTTCACCGCCCCTCTCCCTGTTTCCAGCCATGCCAGTGACACCCCTCTCCCTGTTTCCAGCAATATCAGTGACTCCCCTCTCCGTGTTTCCAGCAATATCAGTGACTCCCCTCTCCCTGTTTCCAGCAATATCAGTGACTCCCCTCTCCCTGTTTCCAGCAATATCAGTGACTCCCCTCTCCCTGTTTCCAGCCATGTCAGTGACTCCCCTCTCCCTGTTTCCAGCCATGTCAGTGGCTCCCCTCTCCCTGAACCCAGCCATGTCAGTGACTCCCCTCTCCCTGTTCCCTCACCTCCCCTCTCCCTGTTTCCAACCATATCAGTGACTCCCCTCTCCCTGTTCCCAGCAATGTCCGTTCACCTCCCCTCTCCCTGTTTCCAGCCATGTCAGTGACTTCCCTGTCCCTGTTTCCAGCCATATCAGTGACTCCCCTCTTCCTGTTTCTAGCCATGTCCGTTCACCGCGCCTCTCCCTGTTTCCAGCCATGTCAGTGACTCCCCTCTCCCTGAACCCAGCCATGTCAGTGACTCCCCTCTCCCTGTTCCCTCACCTCCCCTCTCCCTGTTTCCAACCATATCAGTGACTCCCCTCTCCCTGTTTCCAGCAATGTCCGTTCACCTCCCCTCTCCCTGTTTCCAGCCATGTCAGTGACTCCCCTGTCCCTGTTTCCAGCCATATCAGTGACTCCCCTCTTCCTGTTTCTAGCCATGTCCGTTCACCACCCCTCTCCCTGTTTCCAGCCATGTCAGTGACTCCCCTCTCCCTGTTTCCAGCCATATCAGTGACTCCCCTCTCCGTTTCCAGCAATATCAGTGACTCCCCTCTCCCTGTTTCCAGCCATGTCTGTCGTCTGCCGACTCAGCTGTCTACTGGTTCTATGTATCGCGGTACAGGGCGTACCGCAGCGTACCATACCGCGCTTTACAGTCGGTTCCTCGTACTCGGGTACTCCCGGGTACCGCGGTGGCTCCGGCACCCAGCTGGGGGTGCGTGGCGGGTTCAATCGGTTCGGAGGCAACACCAGAGTGACGTCACTGGACTCCTTCAGTGGGGTGAGTAACGAGATGTTTGTTTTGGGCTCGATAGTCCAATTACTAAATTTGTACCATGTGCGATTTGATTTGTTCTTTGGTTGTTTCAGTTGCGTGTAGTGTATTGTTGTGTGTGAATTTTGCACGTATTTCATGTTGCATTTGCTTTGCTGATGCTGTGTAATGTGAAAATAGGTAGCGTTTATAATTATACGAGACGTTAATGATTGTACAAATTGTATTGTGTAGATTGGCAGATTCATAATGTACATCAGACGACAGACCATGGACAGACCATGATCAGACCATGATCAGACCATGAACAGACCACGAACAGACCATGAACAGACCATGATCAGACCATGAACAGACCATGAACAGACCATGAACAGACCATGATCAGACCATGAACAGACCATGAACAGACCATGAACAGACCATGAACAGACCATGAACAGACCATGAGCAGACCATGAACAGGCCATGAACAGGCCATGAACAGACCATGAACAGACCATGAACAGACCATGATTAGGCCATGATCAGACCATGAACAGACCATGAACAGACCATGAACAGACCATGAACAGACCATGAACAGACCATGAACAGACCATGAACAGGCCATGAACAGACCATGAACAGACCATGATCAGGCCATGATCAGACCATGATTAGACCATGAACAGACCATGAACAGAACATGAACAGACCATGAACAGACCATGAACAGACCATGAACAGACCATGATCAGACCATGAACAGACTATGAACAGACCATGAACAGACTATGAACAGACCATGAACATACCATGAACAGACCATGAACAGACCATGAACAGACCATGATCAGACCATGATCAGACCATGAACAGACCATGAACAGACCATGAACAGACCATGAACAGACCATGTAGATAACTGTCCCGCTCAACAGCATGTCTTCAAATTGCAAATGAACCAGAACTGAACCCTGAACTGAACCCTGAACTGAACCCTGAACTGAACCCAGAACTGAACCCTAAACTGAACCCCGCGTGTCCCCACAGGGAACTACCAGTGGCTTCAACACGTTCAGCGGCGGCAACGCATTCGGCAGTGTCTTCCGCAACCAGTTCAAGAACATCGAGAGCGCATTCTCCCGCGGTTCCTCTCTCCCCTCTCGTGGTTCCTCTTTCCCCTCTCGTAGCTCCTCCTCTCTCGCTTCCCGTGGCTCCTCGTCTTCTCGGGGCAGCAGCAGCTCCGACAGCTCGGACGACTGAACCACAGAGCTGTCTGTATCTGGAGCGTTGACGGCTCGCAGCTCTTGGAGCTCAGGCAAAGATTCGGCTGATGTTCTGCGAGGCTGCTTTAAGACTCATCTCATAAGTTCATGTTTACGAATAATCCGGCTCAAGGACGTAAATGCTTTACTCGGAAGTTGCGGGCTTGATTTTGAAACTTCGAACAGTGTTATGAACATGCAGTGTTCGTAAGCCGTTTTGATCGCTGGGATATGCTTTCAATCCATCTCATCCCGTGAGGGGAGTGGTATCAAAGGACGTCACGAGATAAGTAATTAAAAGCATAACCTCTTTCAGAATAGGTGCGCAGGATGGTAAAACACCATACATGCGACGAAGGCAGCTATGAGTGGGCGAACGGCGTTGTAATGAGACAGCGATACACCGTCTTTAATAGATGTTTGGGGTGTGAAGCGTACACTCAGGTTGCTGGGGTTTTATATACGTCGCCGGAATGTAGTTGCAATAAATGTCCTTAAGTGTACTGGTTTGTATTGCTCACGGAAAAGGATTCGACTTATTTGTGGTAATAAAGCAAAGTCAACAAGCCCTCAAGCTCAAACTTCTGGAAGACATGAATAGGATGAAAGGAAGGATGAAATTGATGTTACGACAATGACCCTGTAACAGCCCTATATGTGTGGAAAGGGTCAGCTGATGTATAATACAATACAATAATACGATGGACCCATCACTGTTGCCTGTAATAGTGACAGGTGTCTTAATTACTATTGTTCTAAACTAAACATAAAAAATGACGAAAATCTTCTTTAACACGCGCAGTGGAGAGCGGTATGCCACTAACACGCAGTTGGGGGGGGGCACTTTAGTGCCCCCCTCCAAGATCACGGAAAGTGTGAGAGCTAGAACGATGAGACTTACCGGTTATGTAGATGCTATGATCATAAAGGTTTTATGAAATTTTCGTGACCTTCAGTCAATATGTTCAAGGTCAAACGAGGTCACGAAGGTCAAATCTGGCCAAATGTCACAATTTGTATAATTTGACCTCTATGACGTCACAGGTCAACAATAATGTGTCCAAAGTTGTTTCCGAGGATACACATTGACATTGTCTACCGAATGGCGTTTGAAGCATCTCGATCCGAATGTTGGTTCCGAAGATATCGCTTTGCCAACCTCGATTCTGGCCGCCATCCTGGACTAATCCATATAATTTAAAAATGTATCGACCGATTTTGATTTGTTTTGCGTCAAACGATCCGCTATTGAGTTGGTGTTAATGTCGTGCAAAAAAAACACCACCCTGCTTTGCTTTGTTTTTTAGCTATTTACGAAAAACATGTGGAGGGGGGGGGGCACAAAAGTGCCCCCTCCCCCTCCCTCCATTGCGCGTGTTAAAAAATATCTAGAGCATAATAAATTTAGCAGAGGCTTTGTGCTATATGTACTGATTTCCAGCTTTTATCATATCATATGCCTTTTCCGAAAAGGTTTATTATAAACTATGGGGACAAATTCACATGAAAACAATGTTCAGCAACTCGATGAACAGTCCAACTTATAGACTCTCTATCTTCTTCTGTATGTTTTTAAATGGACACTCCCACCTTCCCAAAAGTTGTCAAATGTACGTCACAGGTCAAAATATGTGGTGTGGTGCAAAATATGAAATAATTGCTGCGGAACACGATTATGACATTAGTTTCTCGCAAACAGTGCTCAATTTCAGAAAAAGTTAAGTTTTAATATTTGGGTTGATGACGTCATATTGAGCTCTAGAGAGCTATACAGAAATCCTTTACGCTGCCAAAATATGTCACAATTATTTCGAGACAATTCTAGCGCTTTGAATACAAAACAAACCAATTACCAAACCATTTGAAACACGCAAATATCTCCAAGTCTAACCTTAAACCAAGTCGACTATCATCACCATTTGGTAAAGAGAGGTGATGTCATCGACTTTAGACGCCTATTCAAATACACGTGGCGTTTATTTGTTTCAATTGTCAAGACCAAGCTCGAATTTCTTTTTTATTAGACCTATGTGGTTGTTTTAACTGCTACCCTACTTAATTTAATTGCAAATCCAACAACATGGCTATCTCAACTCAAAACTAATGTTAAGGTGGGAGTGACTGTGTCTGTCTGTTAAGATTGGAGTGTCTCTTTAACATCCAATTTGTATTTCGAAGTACTAGTTCCCTCCCTATTGTATATTGTCAACACTTACAAGCAGGGGCGTTGGGAGGATTTCGCCCAGGGGGTGCAAATGGGATCAGAGGGGCTCTCGTAGCCCACATCATTAAAACAGTACAGTACGTTGTATGTTGTAAAACAACGGCAAATAAGTTTTCGACAACGAAAAACAAGTATATTTTTCCATTTTTGGGAGTGAAAAACACAAAATTTCGCAAATCCGAGATAGTCATTTTAAATATTTTGTCATTTCCTGTTTTCAACATTTGTATTTGCAACGTGATTAAAACGTCATTATCTCCCAAAGTAATCCCCCATTTGAATTGCAATGTTGTGATAAGACGTAGAATTGATGCAGCATAAGGTACTGAAGGATTGACTTCGATATCTATCATTGTTTTCAAGTTATTGAGAAAATCCAGGAGGGGGGGAGATTCTTCCACCTCCAGCGGGGCGCGGGTTAATGCAAATAGTATCCTGAATCTTCTTCAATTCGGATGCAGGGAACAACACAGTACGTACATGCCGATTGTTCAAATGTACGATGAATTTTACCAAATATCTACAACATAACGAAATAACATGCTCCACCTTGATTTATAGAAAGCTTTGGATACAGTTTGCTTGGCAATTCTCTTGAAAAAAAATACACCACATTGTGATACGAGGGGTTTTGCAACACGATAGAGTCATATATTAATAAGAGGCATAAAATGGTAATAATAGAGATGAGGTTGCATCCAAGAAACAAATGATGAAAATTGGCGTCCCACAGGGTTCAATTTTATGGCCTCTTTTATTTATTCTCTATATTAATGACATCAGCAATACAACAGAAATAGGTACCTTTTACTTATTTGCTGATGATATACGGCAATTTATATTCAAGCTAGAAATGTTGAAGAGCTGCAAATAAAGATTAATGAATTAATTCCAAAAATAACGAGTTGTTCCATGTAAATATATTATCACTAAATGCATCAAAGACAAATTACCACATCTATTCAAGATCAGTGACGTGACAAGATCTTGACATAGTATTAAATGATACACCAATCACGAGAAACCCATGCATTAAATACTTAGGAGTTCTTGTAGATGAACATCGTAAATGGAATAGTCATATATATAGTGTAATATGTTTGATAAGCCGTAATATATAGGAGTTATCGGAATATCCAAGCATTATTTATCCTCACAGCAACTCTATTGCAGTACAATGCATTAATTCCGCCCCATCTAAATAATTGTGCAGTGATCTGGATTGTGGGGTAGGAATTATGACACTAACATTAAAAGGCCTTCGATAGTGCGGAAACGAACGATTTGTCCGCCCCTGTAGCTCAGTGGAAGAGCGCTGGGCTTCTGACCTTTCCTGGTAGTGGCAGCCCGAGTTCGAGTAAAAGTCAAAGCCTACATTACCAAAGCCTGGTACTCCTGTCAGACGTTACTAGCATACACTGAAAAACAATGAGAACTTTCTCTGGTCTTCTTTCGAGAGCCTCACCAGCGCTCGACCGGCAGACCACCTCTACCACCACAGGACCCTCTGAAGGCCAACAGAGAAGATCGGCAGGGGCCTCTAAAGGCCGACAGAGGGCCCTCTACACTCTCTCTACAGATTGCCTAGGACACTCTGCAGATATACAGGGCCCCTAAAGACTGGAAGACGGCCGTCTACAGGTCGGCAGGGCCCTCTAACTGCCGGTAGAGGCCCTCTGCAGATTGACAAGGTAATCTACATATCGGCAGGGCCCTCTAAAGGCCGACAGGGCCCTCTAAAGGCCGGCAGAGGGCCCTCTATAGATTGGCTTGGGCACCCTGCAGATCGACAGGGCCCCTAAAGACTGGAAGAGGGCCCTCCACATGTCGGCAGGGCCCTCTAAATGCCGGAAGAGGTCCTCTACAGATTGGCAGGGCGATCTACAGATCGGCAGGGCCCTCTAAAGACCGGAGGAGGGCCCTCTCCAGATCGGCAGGGACCCTCTACAGATTGGCAGGGCCCTATAAAGGCCGGCAGAGGGCCCTCTACAACCGGAAGGGCCATCTAAATTCCGACAGGGCCCTCTGCAGATCGGTAGGGCCCTTTAAGAGCTGGTAGAGGTCCCTATCCACACTGGCGGGGCCCCTTTATACCTATTTACATTTAGATACAGCCTTTAACAGACAAGCAGGTGCTGTTATTTATTCGTGTTACGATATTTTTCTCGGTTCGCGTGGGCGTTCTTTTATGCGACGTAAGGCGTTTTGCGGGCGCCTGACACCATCAAAAGCACTGGGGCCCTCGCTCGGTCGCCAGAGGAGCCCCTGGCCTCCAGGGGGCATGACCCCCTTGCCCCCCCCCCCCCTGCCTACGCCCTTGCTTACAAGTTACATGCCGGTAGACACCTTGCTATTTTCAGAGACCGCTGAGGAGTGGACCTAGCGCCCGGTGGTGTCTAACCTTGAGGGACCTCTGGGCGGACTAACCGTTCCCATGGTCATCACAAAGCTGAACCGAGTTGACCTTGACGGTAATAAGGGCCTCATGTCCGGCCAAACGGGTTTGGATGACGTCTAAAATAGCTTTGTTCGGTTCGATCGCGGTTCGGTTCGATCGACCGATCGATTGGTGCCATCAATAACTTGGAAATCGTCGAGGTTCAGTTACACTGAAGGAATGGTAAGCAGGAAGAAAGACAAATAAACAACGAGCAGTTGCGATTAAGAAAAAAGGGATTAATAGCAGTGAATCCTCCCAGCCTTGCGCCCTGAGGCCTGTTCACGGACCCTGAGGTTGTCTGCGGTTCGGCGGTCAGCATTGGTCAGCAGCTGGTGGGGTAACTAAAAGGGGGGATGGGCGAAAGGTATGACGTCACACGACTGCGGTTTTTTTCCAGTTTGTCCCACTTAAGGGCTAGTGTATTTTCACCTCTGAAGCACAAATCACATAACAAGCACATAGCTCATAACGAAACATCAAAAACCAGCACAAACAATAACCCTTCAAAACACCTTAACACAAAAAAGGAACTCGGCAACCACCAACCAAACCAAGCAAACAGTGCTAACCGGCTCACAGTCACAATACAGTCGGCATCGTCTCCCGCACGGCGCACAGTCTCCCACTTGTTTGCATCTCCCTATGGTCAGTCTCTACTGATAACCCCCGCCCACGCCGCCTCGCGTTAATACGCACTTCGGTATGCGGGGCGGCGCTCCCGCTGTTAGCCACCGGCCGGGCGCGTGAGCCGCCAACCGGCTGTGCTGGCGGCGCCCCGCCCGCCCGGCCGGCCGACCGGCCGCCTCCGCAGAGTATGCTCATGGGGGCCGGTCTCGGGTTAGCCCGGTCAGCGGGTGGGCGGGGGCTTCCACACCACCACACAACACACCTTCGATTTTGTATTTTGTTTAGTTTTGTTTATTAAAAACAATGCTTTGTGGTGCATAAAATTAAAGATTTTGTATTTCATTTTGTCCTTTTTTTAAAGAAACTTCTGTGTAATGTGTAATGTGCTACTCTATGCTATGCAGACCATCCCACTTTAAATGCCATTGCTCATATGTGTCGTTCGTTTTACTTACATGTCTTTCAATAGAATAATGACTTCGTAAAGCGTTTTCGAAGCGCCCCACCTCCGGTTCTGTCTGATCCAGTTTGGCGAACCATATACATTGAATAGCTATGATATTGATCAATCCTATGATACTTCTCTCGTCGTTATCCGGAAATATGCAGTTAATTTGTTCGCTTCTTATGTTGAATGTGTACTTCTGCAGTAATAATGTTTGTATATTTGAAAAGAAAGCACGTACCTTCTCACAGTTCATGAATAAATGACCAAGAGTTTCTACAGTTGTATCGCAAAAAGTACACTGACTAGAGTCAGATAAACCTACTCTTAATAAAAAGCTATTAGTTGGCAGAATACGATTGACTATCCTATAATGTAGTGACTGCAACGAAGTCGAAAGAGTAATTTGTCTCATGGTAGCGAGGGTGCCGCTTCGATAGCTCTGAGTTTCGTTAAGCCATTTATCTTCTATTTTTCTGGCAATGTCTTCATTTTTTCCGTTAAGCTTTGTCAATAATGTGTGGCTCACCACCTGGCTGAGATTCTTCGAATGCAAAACTACATATGTCCTTGGCGGTATCGCTGGTAAAGCATTGCCGCTGTTTCTGTTTTTAATTAGGCTAAGTATCGGCGCCATTTTTAGTCTAATGGAATTATAATCAATAACATTTACTCGGATGCTATGCTTATCTTCTATTTCTGCTTGTGACAACAGATTGTTGCCATTCAGTAAATCACTCACAAAAAAATAATCCCCTTACACGCCAACTCTTTTTGATAGAAAATTTGTACTTCAATACATCAGTACACCAAATAGATTCACTCATAACACCCTCAGATTTTTGCACATAGCATTCTGCAAACTTTGCCCACGCTTGCAACACATGTGCCCAAAATTTATTTTTGATGTTATCCGCTAGACTTTTTAACATCGATGCACCATACCACGACAAATTATCGACATGTTGTTGCAAGCTATATCGGATGCCTGTTACCCAATTTGCTTCAGTGGAAAGGTTACATTGCAGTCGTTTTATCCAGGAACATTTTAGTGATGCCACGAAAATGTCGATATCAATCATCTTTATTCCATCATTCTGATACGGCTGGCATATTTTTGTTCGCCTGATCTTGTCTTGTTTGCCATTCCACAAAAACTTGAACAAAATGCTCTTAATTTTCGCCATAGTCTCAGGACGGGGAGTGGGTAGTGAGCTGAATAGTTGAACAAATTGTGATATTGCGAGGGCCTTGATTAAAGTCACTTTGCCTAACATAGAAAGCTTTCGCATTCGCCAGAAATCCAATAATGTTTGTAAACTTTTGATTTTGTTTGGGAAGTTCAAATCCTCCATGTTTTCTGGATCAGCACTAAACACGACACCAAGAACCTTGAGTTCCTTTACCCATACTAATGGGAGATCCGCGCATACCGGTGTCTTTTTTGGTCCAAGCCACATGCATTTACATTTACTGATGTTTGGTTTGAGACCTGAGAACTTACTGTACTCTCCTAGCTGCTGCATAATTGTTCGAATATCTGGGTTTCGTCCTTCTAGAAATACGATGGTGTCATCCGCGTACTGGGAAATTTTTAACTCGCTCTCGTTCGTTAATCTAATGCCTCTAAATGCCGTCTTTCTAAGGAAGTTTGCGAGAATTTCAACGGCTAGAATGAATATTAGGCCAGATGCCGGGTCGCCCTGGCGGAAGCCCCTACTGTGTATTATTTTTTCTCCGAGGTGCCCATTGAGCATGATTCTGGAAAAATTGTCATTATTTGTATACAACAGGTCAAACAACTCCATAAACTTTCCTCCGAATCCCACGGACTCAAAAACGCACTTAGTGTATTCCCAGTTCAGGGAATTAAAGGCGTCTTCAAAATCGATTGATAAGATGGCCCCATCCAGCTTTCGGGCATTAAAGTGATCAATAATGTCGTAAAGCAGTCTAGTATTTTCCCCGATATATCTACCCTTCAAGTAAGCAGTTTGATCGGGACTAATAAGAGACGTTGCCACCAATTTTAGGCGTTCCGATAACACGCTTGATAACATTTTGTACTGAACGTTGAGCAAACTGATCGGACGCCATCCTTTAACGCGATCGCTCTGTCCGTTTGTCTTTGGGATGAGCGTAATTATTGCTTCTCGCTGTGTCACCGACAGAGAGTGCGTACTTAATGCATGTTTAAACGATCGCCACAAAAATCCTTTTAGGTCAGGGAAGAAAAACTTAAAGAAACCCGCAGAGAAGCCAGTTGATCCCGGAGAGCGATCATTTGCCATCCTGTACAACGCTTTCGAAAGTTCCTCCTCTTTAATTGGTTCATCGAGCAGCGCACTTTGGTGCGGTGTAAGTCTACGTTCAACATTACGCGCGACAAAATCTGTAATGTCCACTCTTAATCGCCCCTCATTGCTCTCAATCATGGCTCTTTGGAAGTGTTTCGTCAGGTAATTGAGGACATTTTTCTCGCCTGAAATTAGACAATCATTTTCCTTCAAGAACGGTATTGCCTTTTTTACCCAATTTTGTTTTTCTAGATTTAAGAAATATTTCGATGACCTTTCACCCTTTTCGTGCCAATTACACCTGGATCTAGTGATCATGCCATCAGTTTTAATGTTTCTAATTTTCTCTAATTCCTCCTTCGCCCTTTTTAACTCCTGTTTGTCCGTGTCAGGTACTGTGTGCAACCTACTTTCAATATCTCGGATTTTGCTAAACAGCTCTTTCTCCGATATTCTCCTTGCTTTTTCTTTCGCCTTGGAGTAATATACTGTTTCGCTTCTGATATTAACTAGGAGTATATCTAAAAATAGTGTATCATTAATAGTGAACTCCTCGCTTTCCTGATGGTCTCGGACAAATATTTCGTCATACACTGGAACCGCGTATTGTCGAACGGTTTGTGCAATGACTGACTTTATTCGGGCTATGTAGTCCGTTTCCTTCAAAAGGGACAGGTTGAATTTCCAGAGTCCATTACCTCTCTTTTCTTGAAGACTATCACACTCAATAGATATGATGGCGTGATCTGACCGGAATGTGTTCTCGATTTGGCAGCGTCTGATCAGTGGGATCATGGACCGACTGATGATAAACATGTCCAATCTGGCCATTTTATCTAGCCGTCCGTTAAACCAAGTGTATTGTTTCTTCTCCGGGTTTTGTTCGCGCCACACATCAATCAAGTCATGCTCCGACATAATTTGACGGATAACATGTCTGGCATTATGGTTGTGCTCTCCACGATAATTATGGGTATCTTTGGCTTGATCCATTACTAAATTGAAATCACCGCATACGACAACCGAGTCTCCGCTTGCCTGTCGGTCTCTAACGTTTTAAGCGCTTCGTAAAAATCAGGATCATCACTATTAGGTCCATAAATGTTAATCACCGTCAACGAGTATTTTTCAAGTTTAAAATTGACCGCTAATAGGTTTCCAAGATCATCTGCTTTCACAAGCTCGATGTCAGCATTAACCTGATCTTTAACGAGTATACACACACCTCTTGCGTTGTTGGAGAAAGAAGAGAAAAAGGCTCGTCCTCTCCAAAGCGTTTTCATGAACGTTTCTTTTTTACTGGTCAGATGGGTGTCCTGCAAACAAATGACATTGGAGGCTGACCGTTTAAAGTAATTCACAACGTCTCTCCGTTTCCTTGCGTCCCCTAAGCCCCTACAGTTCATGCAGGCGATTGAAATACTGCTATTATCAATCTCCCTATTCACCATTTCTTACCAGACAACAGGTGAGGCTCCTCGAAAACGTTAACATTTTGTGGGATGGTCTGCTTGTGTTGAACATTAACTGCAATACACATGCCTCGCCTGCGCAATGAGAGTATAGCGTGAGTGTGAGTACGTTGCTGGACGAGTTTGTCTGTGTCTGTGTATCGTGTGTGAGCCCCTGTGCACCGCGCAGAATCATATGCATGCGACTGTCTGTCTATGGTCACATCACACCTATCAATGTGACTGGTGGTTGGTTGCACGCTCATCTCTTGGTTTTGACAGATTATTATTATTATTATTGGTAACCAGGTAATGCATACAATACTACAATAACTAAACGAAACAAGAAATAAACACCGAACAAAACAAGGAATACAACTCAAGCACGGATCCCTTGGCCGACGCTCAGTGTGTTAGCAGGATATTTAAGCAGTGACGCACCCTTATCACCTTGTACCTAACCCGAATAACACATAATCATCGTGTTGCAACTACATACACGGGCTTTCAACCAAAACAATAACCAGCCATACGAACCAGATATCTCGAAAAACGGCTGTGCTGCTGGTTCACCCCCCGTGACGCGCAGAGGGCCGCCCCACCCCAGCGCCGCGCCGGGACCGCCCGTGACGTCACGAACGGCCAGCCCCGGCACCGCAGAGGGGCGGGGCAAACCTCCAGCGCACGTCAGACATCGGAGAAAAACAATCCGCATCTCTACTGCCGGAGTGCCGCAGAAAGACGTGAATAGAGAACAAAAACAATCCTTCTCAGCACGGTCTTAGATCAGCCGGTGCTTAGTGAGTGGCCACACTGAAGCCCAGCTGAGACAGCTTCTGGATCGACTCGACCCGCTGCCCGACTGCGAACCTCTCAGGTTTGAAATAGACCTGGCCACCGCGCGTGTACACCGTGTAGATTTTGTCCTTTTTCTTCGCGTCCAGCAAGGAACGGAAAATTTTCCCGCGCAGAGGGGTGAGGCTTTCATTAACGAATAAGTCCTTCCCTTTCAGTTCCAGCCTGCGCCACATGACCCCATCACGGATGCTACCAGGTCCGGATATCACAAATCGTACTATCACCCGATTATACGGGCCTGGCAGCCGATGCGCACGATCTATGTCCTGTACCTCTACGTGTAGATCAGGGGAACAGTGGTTCAGGGTGCTCACCACCAGGTGGTTGATGTCCTCCCGTTCTTCTGTCCTGGAGCCGCCTCCGTCGCGCCGGTCAGAGCCCCCGCCCCGCCCGCCGCCCCGCTGGGGCGGGGGCGGCGCCGGCCCGGCCCCGCCCGGGCCCGAGGCAGCGGTCGGCTGGGACGCGTCCCTGGGAGGGGCTCCGCGCCGCGGGGCCAAAGCCGCACCCGACAGAACCAGGCACGGGAGACGAGAGATCATCTCGGCGTCTTCCGCCCGGCCCCGAAGCGCCTCCACCTCCTCCCTCGTCTCCTGCAGCTGCTTGGACATCTCGTCGATCTGGTCGTCCCTCATCTCCACATGCTGCTCCAGGTCACGGATTCGGGTCTCGAAGGTCTCTAGTTTGACGCTCAAATTTTCTTTAAGCTCGTGGAGTTCAAAGTTTCTTTAAGCTCGTGGAGTAAGCACACGACTGCGGTTGGCTGCGGTTGGCTGCGGTTCCGGCGGTTGGCACGGAGCAACCGCAGGATAAAATGTCACGTAAAGTGGCGCGTCGCGGCATTCAGTGTTCAAGAGACACCTGTTTGTGATGACGCACGAGGAAAGGGGCGGGGCTAGGGCCTGCTGGAAACCGCCGAACCGTAGGTGGCCGTGAACAGGGCTCTGGTCAGTCTGAGCCTCTGACCCTAGTGACGCCGCGAGGTCCCGCCTCGCTTAGCAACAGGTCACGTGACCTGCGGCACCCGAGGCAGAGGTCACCGGCCGATCAGCGGCGGCAGCCCGCTGTCGCCGCAAACAGGGCACAGGAGCTTAACCCAGTGTCTTCAAGTTCTGAGATATGCAGTTAAAATACTACACCGTATGAAACGGAAAATAACAGGCACAAAAGCACACGTGGAGATACATTATTTTTGTCTTAAGCCGCTTAGTTGTCATGAGATTCTCTACTTCTGATTGTGTGTACGTTATTGGAATAGTGAGCCGAACAAGTCTTCGGTCTTAACACATTCGTCTTAAATAATTATATTTGAATTATGTAGAATTTATATAGCCCAGCGTCTAAATGTAATTGCATTTCAATGCATGACAAAATTCAAAATTAACCCGGCATTGACCGGGGTCTCAGACAAACGCCATTAACGGGGGGGGTGGCAATATTGCCCCCACCCCCCTTCGTTATCTCCGGAACTAATTATCGCAGCGAGACGCGCAAGCAAGGCGGCATTCGAAAGATCTCAATGAGATGCATTTAAAGCATACTCGAAATTTTCGAATTGAAGTCACACATCAGGTCAAGGTCGAGTCAAAGGTCAAAATCGAGGCAGTTGAGTGTATGGGTCATACTTTCCATCCGAAGCATTTGATTTCGACCATGATCACCCAAAGTGCTCCCAAAGGTATATTCAAAGCATTTGATTGCGACCATGTTCACCCAAAGTGCTCCCAAAGGTATAATACACATCCCGCATGAGCTAACGTGAGATTGTTGGCAAAGGTCAAGGTCAAGGTCAGGTCACAAATGGTCACTATGCGTAGAAGATCTACGAAAGTCATGCGACGCATGTTTTATGGGCTATTTTACGCGTATAATTCGATAGTGATAGTCATTTTACTATCTGACCTCATTTATGTGCAGTTAGTGTCAAGCTCAGGTCAAGGTCAGGTCAACTAAGGTCAAAATTTGAAATTTATAAATCTAAATACAAAAGGCAAGTTTCTAGACCAGTTTTGCCTAAAAAAATTACAGTGCTGGAATTTATTTGTCTGTATCTGGTCAATAAAAGCCAAAAATCGCAATGTCAAAATATGACGTCATGAGTTACTCATACTTAGTGAGCCATACGTTAGTCAAAAATAAAAATATTGCTTTGAAATTTGGTTTAGGTAAAGCCCATATGTGGTTCTACAACATATATACCGTTTTTTCATGTTTTAAAATTTTGATTTTGAGGGCATTTTTCCAAAACAATAGATTTGTTTTTAATTTGTGTGGTCAACAACCACAATTTTCAACAATCCGAAATAGCCATCTTGTAGCTTTTGTCATTTGCAATCTTTTGACGTTTGTATTGTTTTTTAATCAACTGTCTTTGTACGGCCTGTTAAAGTTTAGCTGATTTGCTCGTCAAACTCCTGTCACTAAATTTGTTATACGTCAAGTCACTAAATTTGTTATATCTAAACAAAAATCGACGAAATTGCTTCATTTTTGCACGAAAGACGTAAAATTGATGTAGGAGAAGGTACCCTAAGTTTTACGTTGATGGCGCTGTTGGTTTTGAGCTATTGCGAAAGTGGGAGCAATAGTCCCACACACACACACACACACACACACACACACACACACACACACATACACACACACACACACACACACACACACACACACACACACACACACACACACACACACACACACACACACACACACACACACACACACACATACACACACACACACACACACACACACACACACACACACACACACACACACACACACACACACACACACACACACACACACACACACACACACACACACACACACACACACACACACACACACACACACACACACACACACACACACACACACACACACACACACACACACACACACACACACACACACACACACACACACACACACACACACACCACACACACACACACACACACACACACACACACACACACACACACACACACACACACACACACACACACACACACACACACACACACACACACACACACCACACACACACACACACACACACACACACACACACACACACACACACACACACACACACACACACACACACACACACACACACACACACACACACACACACACACACACACACACACACACACACACACACACACACACACACACACACACACACACACACACACACACACACACACACACACACACACACACACACACACACACACACACACACACACACACACACACACACACACACACACACACACACACACACACACACACACACACACACACACACACACACACACACACACACACACACACACACACACACACACACACACACACACACACACACACACACACACACACACACACACACACACACACACACACACACACACACACACACACACACACACACACACACACACACACACACACACACACACACACACACACACACACACACACACACACACACACACACACACACACACACACACACACACACACACACACACACACACACACACACACACACACACACACACACACACACACACACCACACACACACACACACACACACACACACACACACACACACACACACACACACACACACACACACACACACACACACACACACACACACACACACACACACACACACACACACACACACACACACACACACACACACACACACACACACACACACACACACACACACACACACACACACACACACACACACACACACACACACACACACACACACACACACACACACACACACACACACACACACACACACACACACACACACACACACACACACACACACACACACACACACACACACACACACACACACACACACACACACACACACACACACACACACACACACACACACACACACACACACACACACACACACACACACACACACACACACACACACACACACACACACACACACACACACACACACACACACACCACACACACACACACACACACACACACACACACACACACACACACACACACACACACACACACACACACACACACACACACACACACACACACACACACACACACACACACACACACACACACACACACACACACACACACACACACACACACACACACACACACACACACACACACACACACACACACACACACACACACACACACACACACACACACACACACACACACACACACACACACACACACACACACACACACACACACACACACACACACACACACACACACACACACACACACACACACACACACACACACACACACACACACACACACACACACACACACACACACACACACACACACACACACACACACACACACACACACACACACACACACACACACACACACACACACACACACACACACACACACACACACACACACACACACACACACACACACACACACACACACACACACACACACACACACACACACACACACACACACACACACACACACACACACACACACACACACACACACACACACACACACACACACACACACACACACACACACACACACACACACACACACACACACACACACACACACACACACACACACACACACACACACACACACACACACACACACACACACACACACACACACACACACACACACACACACACACACACACACACACACACACACACACACACACACACACACACACACACACACACACACACACACACACACACACACACACACACACACACACACACACACACACACACACACACACACACACACACACACACACACACACACACACACACACACACACACACACACACACACACACACACACACACACACACACACACACACACACACACACACACACACACACACACACACACACACACACACACACACACACACACACACACACACACACACACACACACACACACACACACACACACACACACACACACACACACACACACACACACACACACACACACACACACACACACACACACACACACACACACACACACACACACACACACACACACACACACACACACACACACACACACACACACACACACACACACACACACACACACACACACACACACACACACACACACACACACACACACACACACACACACACACACACACACACACACACACACACACACACACACACACACACACACACACACACACACACACACACACACACACACACACACACACACACACACACACACACACACACACACACACACACACACACACACACACACACACACACACACACACACACACACACACACACACACACACACACACACACACACACACACACACACACACACACACACACACACACACACACACACACACACACACACACACACACACACACACACACACACACACACACACACACACACACACACACACACACACACACACACACACACACACACACACACACACACACACACACACACACACACACACACACACACACACACACACACACACACACACACACACACACACACACACACACACACACACACACACACACACACACACACACAACACACACACACACACACACACACACACACACACACACACACACACACACACACACACACACACACACACACACACACACACACACACACACACACACACACACACACACACACACACACACACACACACACACACACACACACACACACACACACACACACACACACACACACACACACACACACACACACACACACACACACACACACACACACACACACACACACACACACACACACACACACACACACACACACACACACACACACACACACACACACACACACACACACACACACACACACACACACACACACACACACACACACACACACACACACACACACACACACACACACACACACACACACACACACACACACACACACACACACACACACACACACACACACACACACACACACACACACACACACACACACACACACACACACACACACACACACACACACACACACACACACACACACACACACAACACACACACACACACACACACACACACACACACACACACACACACACACACACACACACACACCACACACACACACACACACACACACACACACACACACACACACACACACACACACACACACACACACACACACACACACACACACACCACCCCGGTCAATGGCGGGTTAAAGCAAGCTACTTTTCATTGCATCCATTCTAAAAATATACCTTCCAAACAGAACGTACAAACAAATACCAGCTGGACAATTCCGACGAACGGGTACTTTGGGAAGTTGTTTTGGAAACAAGCATTGCATTCCGTTCTTTGTATTAAAGGCAACAGTGACAAACAATAAGTACATATTGCAATAAGCATTGACCTGTTCGCCTTTACGTCCTCGCATGGGTCGTCAAGACTAACAACACATATTCGCCTAAGACGGACGATCTGATAACGTCTGCGCACGCACTGAGATTAAAGAGCGCTGCATATAGAACAGGTTAACAACTCACAATAACACTCACCAGTTCCTGACAATGTTCACATCCCTAATGTACTGACCCTGATATGGATACGATGCGACCCTGGTACAATCAATCCGGAGTCCCTGTACATGTGCATACAACCCTGAGTCAATCCTGATATGCTAGAACCATGGCTGTGGAGGCCACCCAGCGACGTCTAAGTCGCAAAATCATGGGTGTGGAGGGCAGCAGCCTAGCCGCTGATCAGGGGCAGTGAAAATCAGCAGCCTAACCGCTGATCATGGAGGGCAGCAGCCTACCAGCTGATCAGGGGCAGTGAAAAGCAGCAGCCTAGCCGCTGATCATGGAGGGCAGCAGCCTACCAGCGAATCAGGGCAGTGAAAATCAGCAGCCTAACCGCTGATCATGGAGGGCAGCAGCCTACCAGCTGATCAGGGGCAGTGAAAATCAGCAGCCTACCAGCGGATCATGGAGGGCAGCAGCCTACCAGCTGATCAGGGGCAGTGAAAAGCAGCAGCCTAGCCGCTGATCATGGAGGGCAGCAGCCTACCAGCTGATCAGGGGCAGTGAAAAGCAGCAGCCTAGC
>JAXIVJ010016740.1:0-28034 GCA_036785665.1 Chirona hameri | reverse complement strand
TTCTTCTCTCTTTCTCTCTCTTTCTCTCTCTTTCTCTCTCTTCTCTCTCTCTTTCTCTCTCTTTCTCTCTCTTTCTCTCATCTTTCTCTCTCTTTCTCTCTCTTTCTCTCTTCTCTCTTCTCTCATCTTCTCTTCTCTCTTTCTCTCTCTTTCTCTCTCTTTCTCTCTCTTTCTCTCTCTTTCTCTCTCTTTCTCTCTCTTTCTCTCTCTTCTCTCTCTTTCTCTCTCTTTCCTCTCTCTTTCTCTCTCTTTCTCTCTTTTCTCTCTCTTTCTCTCTCTTTCTCTCTCTTTCTCTCTCTTTTCTCTCCTCTTTCTCTCTCTTTCTCTTCTCTTTCTCTCTCTTTCATCTCTCTTCTCTCTCTTTCTCTCTCTCCTCTCTTCTCTTCTTTCTCTCTCTTCTCTCTCTTCACTCTTCTCTCTCTTTCTCTCTCTTCTCTCTCTTTCTCTCTCTTTCTCTCTCTTTCTCTCTTTTCTCTCTCTTCTCTCTCTTTCTCTCTTTCTCTCTCTTTCTCTCTCTTTCATCTCTCTTCTCTCTCTTTCTCTCTCTTTCTCTCTCTTCTCTTTCTCTCTCTCTCTTTCTCTCTCTCTTTCTCTCTCTCCATGCTATCTCTCTCTTCTCTTTCTCTCTCTCTCTTCTCTCTCTCTCTCTCTCTTCTCTCTCTCTCTCTCTCTCTCTCTCTCTCTCTCTCTCTCTCTCTCTCTCTCTCTCTGGCAATGTCACGCAAGTCACCAATTTTCTTGCTATAGGGTTGCTACGGGCTCGCTCGTCCTTCGCCGCTTAAGGCGTCTTACTTGGCAGCAGCTGTGTACGCCGCCTGTTCACGACAGAGCTGGCCGTGTTATTGTGGTTGGTCAGCGGACGGCGTGACCCGGGTTCTGTGAGTGCGGAGAAAGCTCGAACGCCGGCCGTTGAGCCGCGGCGGCCGGCCCGCTCCCCGACGCTCACCGGCCGTTCAGCGGCGGTGGCCGGTCCGCTCTCTGACGCTCACCGGCCGTTCAGCGGCGGCGGCCGGCCCGCTCCCTGACGAACACCGGCCGTTCAGCGGCGGCGACCGGCCCGCTCTCTGTGCCCGTGTCCAGGTCGTGTGTACTGAGACCGTGCCCGACCGTGTGTGTTTCAGTGAGAAGTGGGACCGACAGGACGTCAAGTTCCACCCGAACGGCACGCTGTCGTCGCGGCTCGCCAAGACGCTGTTCCTGATCAGGGAGGAGTCGGCCGGGCCCGACACGGACCTCATCACCACACTGAACGTGCCCATGATCGTACGTATAGGGCGACGGTAGACCATTCGTACGGGGCGAGGAAGGTTCGGTTTCCTGGGGCGTGAGGGCAACTGGATGCTGTGTTGCCCGCAGTGGACTGCGGGGGGGGGGGGGGTAGAGGGGACGGTGGGATGTTGCTTTGGTCGGCGAGTTGCCAGCCAGTTGTATACTATTGGTCGGTCGAGTGGTTCAGAGTTCGCTTCTGTGTGTTCGCCTCTGTGCCTTCGCCTATGTGTGTGCGCGTCTGCACTGCAGCAATAGTCAAACGCTTGCTTGCCATTGTCAGTCTATCACTGCGTAAACCAACTCGGACAGTTTTTGCCCGTGTGCGACAAACGGGGGCTGAGAGCTGGCGCGGGTTAAGCCAACAGCAAACAGGCTTGGGACGTGAAGCATTTGTCTGGAAGGTTGCAAAGGCCGACGTTTCACATCGCCCGGTGAAGAACCGTTTCCTAAAACTGAACTGTAGGAACTAGTTACTCTTAAAGTAATTGAAACACGGTGACCACACAGTTCCGATCTCTTGCGCGAGTTGCATTTGTCTGAATTGCGGCCCCACAACCCCGGTTTCAGGCGTGATACTAACTGACATGTTAAAAGGTGGTCTGTTTAATTACAATTCCTAATGCAATAGCGCCTCGTGCTCAGATGGCGTCGCGCTCTTAACACCCAATATCACCATTATAAATAGGGCCTTAATTAGGGCTTTAATTTAATCATTACGGCTTTTTTTCTTCTTTTTTTCAGCTTTTTCCCACCTAAGGGCTAATTTATTCATCTCATAACACATATTCAAATCATGGCAAACATACAAACACATATACATTTTGTTTTGTCTTCTTACGTTTACATCTACATTCTAGATACGTACAGTGTCGCGGCGCCCCGCCTCTAACGTCGGCGCCCCGCCAGCGTCCGCCTGTTTCCGCTCCCATCGGCCGACCCGCCATCTCCCCGGCCTACCGCCAGCGGCCACAACACGCCAGCCAGCGGGAACGGACTATCGATTTACATCATCACCACAAAATATATCATCAACGGCCCCGCGAAAAGGGCGCGCCGCAACCGACCGCCGCCACCGGCCGACCCGTCGTCACCCTGGCCTACCGCCTGCGGCGACAACACGCCAGCCGGCGGCGGCGGCCAGCCACGCCCCCCCCCCCCCCCCCCAAGGGCAATGAAACTGCGTGGACAACAACACATATTACGCAGCGCCATGATGATACTCATAACATTGGCTTAGGTCACCAAATATCGGCTCGGCTCTGCATTCCACATTCCTACCAATCATGCATTATGAGTGTTGTTAAACAAATGGAATTTCCCACTCGCATCTAACATGTGTACCACTTGCTTGAAAACGACAGAAACTTATTATTTGCAATCGCGTTTTGTCGCTCGATATCTACATATAAATAATAAAATGAATTAGACCTTGCACTGCCGGCGTTAATATATTTTTTGCTAGCTTGCAGTGAACTATGTACTGTTTTGCAAGTAATATTAATAAATTAATAGCTGGCTTGTTACATGTCGTTCCGATATTACCGTTCTCTACCGAATTTATATCTGCTCGATTGAGTTTATTAAATAACAAATTCCATATTGGCTTTACATTATCACAGGTGAACAAAAATGTTCCAGCGTGTCTTCCCGATTGCACTGACGACATTTAGGAGTGTCAACTACATTTCTTATAAACAGATATCGCCGGGTAGGCAAGAATCTGTTCAAAATACGATATTGTAGTGTTTGCAATTTTGTCGATTTTGTACACCTGCACGGAATCTGGAAAACCTTTTCCCAATCACTAACTGTATAACCGTGATGTTCCCACCTGGCTACCGCACTTGGTGTTTCCTGACCTACCTGTGCTTTATAAAAGTGTGAGCTACGCATTTCGCTGATTTTTAGCATTTTTTTACCAATGGGAAAATCAAACAGCTCATTTCTTTGATCGGTGTTTTGTTGGTAGCTACCGCTATTTAATTTTTCCTTCCATATCCGTGGTATTCCTCGAATAAGGTTTGCATACGTTAAGAAGTCAACCCTAACCCGGGGAAGTTTGCTTTTTAGCTCACCTAATGTCATAATACTGCCGTCCTCTCGTGTCAAATCGCCTACCATCTTGATTCCGGCCTGGTACATGTCATTAATAAATAATGTCTTTCCAGCACTACGAATGCTTCTGTTATACCATAATAGCTCCTTCAGTATGTTCATTTTGATATCGGTCGGACGGTAAGAATAATTCTGAAATTCAGTTAGCAATTCTTTGTAGAACGCCGGTATCCTTAAACGCTTTATAAAATCATCAGCCCCCAGGCATGTCTGGAGCATATCAGTCAAATTATATTTACCGATCCTGGCTTGTAAAATCCTGCACCATGGCGATTCATTGCACGTATGCAATCGTCTAATCCATCCTAGTTTCAATGACTTACAAAATAATGTCATTAATAGCGTTTAAACCACCATCCTCTATATTCTGGCAGAGAATGCGCTGTGACACTTTTGGTGGCCGTCCACGCCACAAAAATCGCATGATCTTGCTTTGCAAAACTGCTATATTGCGTTGCGGTATTTTGACACAAGCGCAAAGATAAACAAGCTGCGACGCAATAAGTGACTTGCATACCGTAATACGTCCTTTCAGCGTAAGGGTCCGCTGACTCCAAATGTTAATAACATTTTCAATTTTCCTACATATCGGGTCTACGTTTTTTGATACACACTTCTCGCTTGCACTGAAGTATATGCCTAATGTCTTTACTGTTTTCACCGCGCTAATTTCCCTAATCGAATCTTCCCTGTGTTTATCTGTTCCTAGCCACATGACGTTACTTTTCTCCATATTTAATGCAAGTCCAGAAGCTTCTCGGAAATCATCCATGACGCTAATAAATGTTTCGGCAGATTCCTGATCACGAAGAAACTCAGTAATGTCATCTGCATATAAGCTTAGCTTAATTTCAACATCGGAAATGATTATACCGCGTATATTGTGGTTGGCTCTGACATTTATCGCTAAAATTTCAAGTGCTAAATCAAACATAATGCCGCTAAGAGGCGACCCTTGAAAGGTGCCCCTATCACATTTAAACCATGCAGATGTAAAGCCGTTATTCGTTATCGCCAGCTGCGCATCTCCGTACAGTAACTTTACCCATTGCATTAGGCTCTCTCCAAAATTGTACGCCTTCAGAGCCGCTAACACAAACTCGTGTTCTAGTGAATCGAAAGCGGCGCGGTAATCGCAAGCCATTAGTATTCCCCCGCTCCGATCAATAATTACGGCTTTAGCGAGGAAGGGTATGGCGGGAACGTGCCTAGATTTATGACGCTGGTCAACTCCTTGGTCTTAGCTGTTATTTAAAGAAAGTATTCTGATCAAGTCGCTTGGTTCATGTTCTGCTCAGCTCAGAGAGTTCACTGTGCTTTCTGCGCCTGTACCACTGAATGAGCCTGACACTAACAATCACACATACCAGCCACAACCCGCTGCTTACCAACCCGGCCGGCCCGTGGCTGCTCCTCCCGCGGGAACACACCCGCTGACGCCCTGTCTCCTCCCACGGGGACACACCCGCTGTCTCTCACACGGGAACACCCCCGCTGACGCCCCGTCTACTCCCACGGGACACACCCGCTGACGTCCCGTCTCCTCCCACGGGGACACACCCGCTGACGCCCCTGGCCCGTCTCCTCCCACGGAGACACACCCTCTGACGGCCGGCGGCTGGCCCGTCTCCTCCCACGGAGACACACCCTCTGACGCCCTGTCTCCTCCCACGGGGACACACCCGCTGTCTCCTCCCACGGAGACACACCCTCTGACGCCCTGTCTCCTCCCACGGGGACACACCCGCTGTCTCCTCCCACGGGGACACACCCTCTGACGCCCTGTCTCCTCCCACGGGGACACACCCGCTGTCTCCTCCCACGGGGACACACCCGCTGTCTCCTCCGACGGGGACACACCCTCTGACGCCCTGTCTCCTCCCACGGGGACACACCCGCTGTCTCCTCCCACGGGGACACACCCTCTGACGCCCTGTCTCCTCCCACGGGGACACACCCGCTGTCTCCTCCCACGGGGACACACCCTCTGACGCCCTGTCTCCTCCCACGGGGACACACCCGCTGTCTCCTCCCACGGGGACACACCCGCTGACGCCCTGTCTCGCCCACGGGGACACACCCGCTGTCTCTCACATGGGGACACACCCGCTGACTCCCTGTCTCCCCTACGGGGACACACCCGCTGTCTCCTCCCACGAGGACACACCCGCTGACGCCCCGTCTCTCCCACGGGGACACACTGACGCCCTGTCTCTCCCACGGGGACACACTGACGCCCTGTCTCTCCCACGGGACACCCGCTGACGCCCTGTCTCTCCCACGGGGACACACTGACGCCCTGTCTCGCCCACGGGGACACACCCGCTGTCTCCTCCCACGGGGACACACCCTCTGATGCCCTGTCTCGCCCACGGGGACACACTGACGCCCTGTCTCCTCCCACGGGGACACACCCGCTGTCTCCTCCCACGGGGACACACCCGCTGACTCCCCGTCTCCTCCCACGGGGACACACCCGCTGACGCCCCGTCTCCTCCCACGGGGACACCCGCTGACGCCCTGTCTCCTCCCACGGGGACACACCCGCTGTCTCCTCCCACGGGGACACACCCGCTGACGCCCCGTCTCCTCCCACGGGGACACACCCGCTGTCTCCTCCCACGGGGACACACCCTCTGACGCCCTGTCTCCTCCCACGGGGACACACCCGCTGTCTCCTCCCACGGGGACACACCCGCTGTCTCCTCCCACGGGGACACCCCCGCTGTCTCCTCCCACGGGGACACACCCGATGACGCCCCGTCTCCTCCCACGGGGACACACCCGCTGACGCCCTGTCTCCTCCCACGGGGACACGCCCGCAGTCTCCTCCCACGGGGACACACCCTCTGACGCCCTGTCTCCTCCCACGGGGACACACCCGCTGTCTCCTCCCACGGGGACACACCCGCTGACGCCCTGTCTCGCCCACGGGGACACACCCGCTGTCTCTCACATGGGGACACATCCTCTGACGCCCTGTCTCCTCCCACGGGGACACACCCGCTGTCTCCTCCCACGGGGACACACCCTCTGACGCCCTGTCTCCTCCCACGGGGACACACCCGCTGTCTCCTCCCACGGGGACACACCCTCTGACGCCCTGTCTCCTCCCACGGGGACACACCCGCTGTCTCCTCCCACGAGGACACACCCTCTGACGCCCTGTCTCCTCCCACGGGGACACACCCGCTGACGCCCTGTCTCCCCCACGGGGACACACCCGCTGTCTCCTCCCACGAGGACACACCCGCTGACGCCCCGTCTCTCCCACGGGGACACACTGACGCCCTGTCTCTCCCACGGGGACATACTGACGCCCTGTCTCTCCCACGGGACACCCGCTGACGCCCTGTCTCTCCCACGGGGACACACTGACGCCCTGTCTCGCCCACGGGGACACACCCGCTGTCTCCTCCCACGGGGACACACTGACGCCCTGTCTCGCCCACGGAGACACACTGACGCCCTGTCTCTCCCACGGGGACACACCTGCTGGCGCCCTGTCTCTTCCCACGGGGACACACCCGCTGACGCCCTGTCTCTCCCACGGGGACACACTGACGCCCTGTCTCGCCCACGGCGACATACCCGCTGTCTCCTCCCACGGGGACACACTGACGCCCTGTCTCGCCCACGGGGACATACCCGCTGTCTCCTCCCACGGGGACACACTGACGCCCTGTCTCGCCCACGGGGACACACTGACGCCCTGTCTCCTCCCACGGGGACACCCGCTGACGCCCTGTCTCCTCCCACGGGGACACACTCGCTGACGCCCTGTCTCTTCCCACGGGGACACACCCGCTGACACCCTGTCTCTTCCCACGGGGACACATTCGCTGACGCCCTGTCTCCTCCCACGGGGACACACTCGCTGACGCCCTGTCTCTTCCCACGGGGACACACCCGCTGACTTTTCCCACGGGAACACACCCGCTGACGCCCCGCCCCGTCTCTTCCCACGGGGACACACCCGCTGACGCCCGTCTCTTCCACGTCTCTCTGACAGTCTGCGGCGGACAAGGTGCGCTACGAGGATTACGTGATGCGCCAGACCACCTCTGGGCTGCTGGAGGTGCTCGATGAGTTTCCCATCATCGTCAGGTCGGTGCAAGAGCTCGTGTTCGGCTACGAGGACCCGCTGGTGAAGCTGGCCAAGAACATCCAGCCGCCCGGCCAGAGCCTGCCCTACGAGAGCTTCGGATACTTTGTCGGGGTAAGCTGTGCAGATGCGGATATATAGTGCAGATGCACTGTATCTGATTAACAGACCCGCGCGTGTTGATATTTTTCTGTTGGCTTTCTTGCGTGTGGGCGGTGCCTATAAGGGGATAGACCTTAGGAATATAATCATAGAGGCACTTTTCATCCAAACCTAAGACCTTTTAAAGTAAGTTACACACCATATCTTTTTTTAATGTTGTTTGAATGAATACAATATTTCCCCAGGGCGTGAAATTATCAGAGGCCCTCCAGGGCGCGTATTAAGCACAGAGGCCTCCTTCAAGCACAGGGGGCCTCCTTCAAGCACATTGTCCGCCCATGTAGCTCAGTGGGAGAGCGCTGGACTTCTGACCTCACTCGGTAGTGGCAGCCCGGGTTCGAGTCGCTTCAGCGCTCGCTATTTGCCCCCGACTGGGATGGCCTGTGGCCGGTGGCAGCGGTCGCACTCAAGGTCAGGTGACGTCAGAGGGCGGGCGGACCGTGTCCAGGTATGTCGGGCACGTAAAACTTCGCTTCTAAATTCTGCCGGACGCCAGGAATTGTTTGATCGGGTGGTGGGGTCAGGGCCTGCGCAACAAGCTATGCTTAGCGCGAGGCCTGACCTCGGAAATCCATCCATTCAAAAACATTCGGACTAAATTTATCAAATAAAATAAAAATAGCATCAATTTACTTTAACACATTCTATTGTAACTCCCGAACCCGAATGGTATGATATACGGCATGATAGAGCGCCTACATTAGTTCAGATAACTTCCCACGAGTTCGGGCGACGGCGCCACAGTAAAAGTTTTACGGGTTCGCGAAGGCGTAGGCCGTAGCCTTAAGACCTGACTTTTCGAGTGGTGGTGTCTCCGATTCGAGGGGTCCTTTGGTTCCTTTGTCGACACGCAGCGAGACGATCTGGCACGTGGCTTAGCCTGTGTTCCTGACACGTGGCTTAGCCTGTGTTCCTGACACGTGGCTTAGCCTGTGTTCCTGACACGTGGCTTAGCCTGTGTTCCTGACACGTGGCTTAGCCTGTGTTCAGACGGGCAGCGTTTGCTCTGGTCTCTGAAGCAGTGTCATTATCTTACCCGTGTTACATTAGCTGGCTAACTGGTGCTCATCTCCGACCTTGGGTCGCTATACCCACAGGTATAGCGACGCGATAAATACCGACTGCATTGCTCTGTGGTTGAGTACGTTTCTGACGATGTTAGGAATGGATGCTTTGTTGAAACTCCTCGTAGTCACCGATAGGATGGATAGCGTCGTTATGAAGACGACTGACAACCATTCTACCCCGCGGTTCGTGTTCCTTCCGTGGCCTGGCTCTATAGGAGAGCCGCGGTGTCCACTCGGTACTCGGTACTCGGTACTCGGTACTCGGGTCACGGCGTCACACTATAGCTCGCCACCCGGCCCCTCTCTCCGGGGACTAATATTACCAAGTGTCGTGATCGCACCCAATCGTACCAATCGGCCGTAGTAGGCATATTGGTGCGCCGGCCTGCAAAACTTTGGAACCCGGGATCGAACCGGGTCACCGGGGACATCCCGATCTGCAGTCTAGCGTTCTCTCGACCGAGCTATTTCGACAATGCAATGATCTTGAACAAACCAAACGCCGTAGTTCCCAAGTGCTGCATTCTGAGCGCTCCATGCACGGCATGCCGTACTTACGCATTGACGGTATTTGGTAAGATTGGGCACAGGGGAGCTCCTCTCCGAGCTCTCTAACGGCCGGAAATTTCAGCTCAGCTGTCCCGTGTCGGCGACCTCGGAATACGACCCACAGGATGCCGGCGGGCGTTTTTACGGGGCGGCATTTCGATCCCGATTGGCCTCCGCTGATGCGGTGATGTTGCCTCCGCTGATGCGGTGATGTTGCCTCCGCTGATGCGGTGATGTTGCCTCCGCTGAGCGGTGCGGCGATCCCGATTGGCCTCCGCTGATGCGGTGATGTTGCCTCCGCTGATGCGGTGATGTTGCCTCCGCTGATGCGGTGATGTTGCCTCCGCTGAGCGGTGCGGCGATCCCGATTGGCCTCCGCTGATGCGGTGATGTTGCCTCCGCTGAGCGGTGCGGCGATCCCGATTGGCCTCCGCTGATGCGGTGATGTTTCCTCCGCTGATGCGGTGATGTTGCCTCCGCTGAGCGGTGCGGACGTTTCAGCTGCCGGCGGCGGCGTCACCGGCGGCGGCGCTGACCCTTTCACGAGAGCAGAAGTTTCGTGCTGGTCCTTTGAGTCTGCTGGACTTTGAGACACGTTAGTTTGGGCACTGGCGTCGCCACCATAGGGGCAGGTGTGGCTCACTGTCCTGCAACCTGCCCTGCCATGAAACTGGGGTGGCATTGCCACCCCTGAAATTTGGACCACATCAAATTTGAATGTTGCTGGGAAGTAAAAAAAAAATTATTTCTGCCGCCAGTGGCGATTGGATAAAATGGGCAGTTGCCCCCAAACGAAAAATCGGTAGGCAACCGTATGTTTTGCCCCCTCAAAATCACGACTTGAAAATCTGTAATCGTTATTTATCCGCCCACGCTCAACAATTTTTTTTGCTGACGGCGCTCATGTGTCAGGGTATAGCGACCTCTTGGGGGCTTGTCCCCCTCGACATATTTCAGATTTATAAATACGGCACTGATTGTGATTACACCTTTGCGGAGCGAAATTGTTGCCCCTCCCGAAACAAGAAACCTAGATCCGCCACTGACTGCGGAACAAAGGGCGGCTTTTGCCACCCCTGGCAAAAATATGTGGTACTGCCACTGAGTTCGGGCCTTTATGGGATATCCCTACGCTGTGTTACGTTATTCGTGGAGCTCCAGGCCTCCCTACATGGTTGCCATTATGTTATGCCGTAAATGACATAATATTTCGTTGCATTTAATGAACTTCCCACCATTGTGTTTTCATAGGAAATATGATTTTATGGAGTCGTGAATCTACATTCACGGTGTCCCTTTATCGGAGAGTATAGCCTTGCCTTCCGACTTGACACTGCGCAACGCTTCGTATTATCCGCAATGGTTAGATAAGCTCTCGTGCACTCTGCATTGTTGGCACCCGAATCCCGCTGAAGGCCGATCTTTGTAACCGCCGGGTACAGGCCGCCATTGGACTCGTCTCAGTGGGGGCATCACGTGGTACACTACCACAGCACTGACGGCTCTGTCCCTCTCCCCTCCCCTGTCGAGAGCCCTCCCCTCCCCTGTCGAGCCCTCCCCTCCCCTGTCGAGCCATCCCCTCCCCGGCCGAGGTCAGCTTTGTGCACCGCTGTCCCCCCGGGCGGCTGAGCTTTGTCCGCGCTGCTCCCCTCTGTACCCAGTCAGTCGGTGCAGGCTGCAGCAGCGCTGCAGATCGGCTGCACTGTCCTGCGTAATTGCCGCCGGTGACGGCTCGGTCGCCTGCTGACAGTGGCACGGTACCGAGTACCGAGTACCGAGTACCGAGTACCGAGTACCGAGTACCGAGTACCGAGTACCGAGTACCGAGTACCGAGTACCGAGTACCGAGTACCGAGTACCGAGTATGGAGTATGGAGTATGGAGTATTGAGTACGGACACAGGCGCTGTGGGCGGGAGGACGGACCGGGTGGGACGGGACGGGACGGACGGAGCTGGCCCGGGCCTCCCGCCGGCGTCGAGCCGACTGACAGAGTTGGAGAGCTGTCGGAAGTCGACATCAGTCGTCCCCGTTGTCCCCGGCTGTCGCTATCGAGAGCAGACTGTTGTACCCAGCTGTTACTTTCGAAACCGCGCTGGAACCATATACTGATAGCATAATAATGGGAGCGTCTGTAGTAATGTGTGTCGTGGGTCTGGTTTTCCAGTACGTTTAGTTGTGCCTTTTTTATCAAGCACTTACCCACTGTGCCTGTTGGTTTATGCTATATTTAAAGGGAGGTGCTCACCTTTTCCACAAAAATGGAGTTAGCACCTGAAATCGATAGACGAGGCCAAAATATGATGCAAATTCATTACATTTTATCAGAGTATCTCTGGAAATACGCCGAACTAGACTGCCAACCTGTTGTGGCGCTAAAGTCCCGGTCGGTCCCAGTCGGTCCAGCCCCAGAATTCGGTCCGGATACCGGTCCGGACCGAATCTCCAGGCTGTGCTGTACTCCAAGCTGTACTCCAAGCTGTACTCCAAGCTGTACTCCAAGCTGTACTCCAGGCTGTACTCCAAGCTGTACTCCAAGCTGTACTCCACGCGTTCTTCAGTCAGTCGGGGCCGGTCGTTATGATAATAATGTTCCCTTGCTCAGTGTTCAGGTGAATTATGAGAATGAGTTCGGTTGTGTCTGGATCGGTCCGGTTCAGTCGTCATCCAAATGAGCCATGTTTACCGTCAAAACCTCGGCCCCGTTTAACCCATCAGCATTACTCCAGCGTCGTCCCGCCGTACTGACGAGCTGCAAAAAGGTGACCCTTGGAACGGGCGTTAAATATTGACTCGATCCGCGCTGTGGCGACACGCTGAGCATGGTATTTATAAACAGAGGGTTTGCCGTGTGGTGGGTGTTGCCGGCCGGCTGGTCCGCGGGCCGTGGCCAGTGGCCGGCACAGAGGCGCAATGTTCGTGCTGCTATCTACCCAGCAGGGTGGCCGGCTGGGTCGGAGAATCTCTCCCCCCCCCCCCTAATCGAACGACACAAGGTGCTGACTTGTTGCTGAGATTGGCTTTTTCTATCTGCCGCTGTCGGGTTTTTGTGGCCAGCTGATGGACTGGTCCGACGACCGAGGACTCTGTACCCTGCTCCTTCCCGGTCCCCAGATTGGGCTGGTGATAACGTTGTCAGAGTTCGGAAATGAAAAAGATCGAATCCGGTATTAAATGTGATGTCAGGGTGTTGGATGCGCATTATTGGTCAGGAATGGTCAGGAATGGCATTATTGGTCAGGAATGCCTGCCATTCGATATGTGATATTTGGTTCGAGGTTTTCCAGGATGCTATGTGCCGAGCATATTTGGACTCGGGCCACGAAACGCCCACAGGAGTCAGGTCGCCCCCCAGATACCTATACTACTTTGATGAATATCTGCCGGGCAGCATACATGCATGCATGCATCGTATGCACGCCCGGTACACGTAATGCGGTGTCCCATCGGCATGGAGCCCAGGGAGTGTACACTGTACATGCTGTACACGCTGTACTCCAAGCGTGCATCGGTCGGGGCCGGTCGGGGCTGCACGCGTGGCCTCGAGGGCACAGCAATGGCGGCGAGCGCCGACTGCCGTCTGTCTGCACTGATAGCGTTCAGTTTCGGCTGAGAGGCTTCAAGTGGCGGCTCTGATGACTGTTGCCGGGTGTGCCGATTGGGGTTCAAGGTCATCGGGTACAGGCAGGATGCTCGACTTAACGCGCCGTGCCCCGCAGAACTCAGAACGCTGGCAAGGGAGCTGGAGTTGGTTTTGCTGTAGCTCATTGGGGTTGTGAATTGTTAGCAGTTTTGAGGATGTTATTCTATGCACATATGGTTTGTTGACTATCTTCTTTAGTTCTATTGTCATTATTGAATAGGTTTTGCTCGGGTACATTTTGCATCATTACATTTGTAATAACCATAGTGGGTACTGGAACACTTCGGACCCACTTAATTGCTCTTTTATTCTACTTCGCCATGCGTGGCAGACCTGTCACGCAGCGCTGTGACACTTCGTCACATCTGTGTGACGAAGTGAGGAGCATTGTTCCGGTGTGCACCTCTGTCAGGACTCGGGTTTAGGGTATCACCTGTAACCTGGGGCCAAGGTCGGGGCTACGGGGTCATGGCCACGGAGCGAGACGCTCATGACTGGCCCAGAAAGGAGTGTTGGGCCGAAGAACGGGTGTTACCGGTCAAGCGTTGGAATAGTTACTTATAAGGATCGGGGTCGCTGTTATGACTGTATTGTGTACCAGTGAGACGCCAGTGCGTGGTCCAGAACTCTATAGACAATGCTGTCTGGGTCGAACATGTCGGGTCAACTCTGATGCCCAGCTTAGGGACGCCGTTCCTAAGTCTGGAGTTGGGGTAGCTATGTGCAGGTGCTGGAAGCCTTCTACCAACAGTGGCGGATTATCTACCTCTGAGTCGAGCTCGGCTCCGTGCTGCTGCTGCTGCTGCTGCTGGTCCGGATGTTTTCTGTGAAGCCCTCTGAAAACGGGTGTACAGAGAGAGCGTGCGGCGTCATTGTTGGCGTCACAGTCACCGCCCGCGGTAACAGCCCCGTACGTGGCGGGATACTGGCTCCAGGAGGTCGTTATAGGGGAGGGGGTGCCCCGCCCCCTCCCGGGCCCCGCCCGCGAGGCTGTGACGCCACATCGCTCCAGGCGGTCCGATGAATTCGCCTTGCGGTCTCTGTGACGCCCAGCTCTGGTCACCCAGCTCTGATGCTGATGCCGATTATACGCTGCACGCTGTCGTCCAGTCGGCTGGAATGGAGATAAAGTGGTCTGGCGGTCAGTGCGGTTAAACTTGTTGCTGTTCAATTGCAGACGAGAAGACGGCTTTCGGAGAGTCGCAGTTCGACAGCCCGGATGCTCCGAGGGCGCCCCATATGTCTTGTTCCATTCCCAGTGATCAGTGCTGCCAGCTGTGGCGCGCTGCCTTCAGAAATAGTTAGGTTGTAAGCCTGTGTTGCATCACGCAGCTGGAACAGGAAAGTGACTGCACATGCGTGCATTGTAACACGGATGCTGTTAGTACGCGCGTTCATGTCAGATCGCCGCTCTGAGGCCCTCCCGTCTTAAAACCCACGTCTGCACACAGTTTTTTACCCATTCATTTTACTCTGAGTCACGAAATCACGCTAACTCACGCACTGACTTCCTCGCAACTGGGGTGTTTTCCCCGCTTATTACCGCAGCAACTGCTGTCTCACACTGTCTTGGGTGGAGTTTCCCATTCACTTTGTGAGGCCATTGTCCCACCGAGTTTGTTTGCTCCACCAATTGATGTCAGAGTTGAAGATATTTTTCGTTAACAAGGTCATTGTTCGTGCTGTAGACCTGTCAATGTCTTGTCTTGCCCCAGTAACTGTTTTGAAAAGCTCCACCCATGCGATCTGCCCTTTCCGCCCATGGCTGCCCTTCTTCCAGCTCTCACCCTTCCTGTGTCCGCTCTAACCCTCTTCTCTGTCCGCTCTTATCCTCCCTGTGCCCGCTCTAACCCTCTTCTCTGTCCGCTCTTACCCTCCCTGTGTCCTCTCTAACCCTCTTCTCTGTCCGCTCTTATCCTCCCTGTGCCCGCTCTAACCCTCTTCTCTGCCCTCTCTTATCCTCCCTGTGCCCGCTATAACCCTCTTCTCTGCCCGCTCTTACCCTCCATGTGCCCGCTCTAACCCTCTTCTCTGTCCGCTCTTACCCTCCCTTGTGTCCGCTCTAGCCCTCCGCTCTACCTTCTCTAACCCTCCTTCTATACCTTCTCTAACCCTCCTTCTATACCTTCTCTAACCCTTCTTCTCTACCTTCTCTAACCCTCCTTCTCTACCTTCTCTAACTCTGCTTCTCTACCTTCTCTAACCCTCCTTCTCTACCTTCTCTACCTTCTCTAACCCTCCTTCTATACCTTCTCTAACCCTTCTTATCTGCCTTCTCTACCTTCTCTAACCCTCCTTCTCTACCCTCTCTAACCCTCCGATCTACCTTCTCTAACCCTCCGATCTACCTTCTCTAACCCTCCTTATCTACCTTCTCTAACCCTCCGATCTACCTTCTCTAACCCTCCGCTCTACCTTCTCTAACCCTCCTTCTCTACCTTATCTAATCCTCCCTTCTCTACCTTCTCTAACCCTCCTTCTCTACCTTCTCTAACCATCCGCTCTACCTTCTCTAACCCTCCTTCTCTACCTTCTATAACCCTCATCTACCTTCTCTAACCCTCCTTTTATACCTTCTCTAACCCTCCGCTCTAGCTTCTCTAACCCTCCTCTACCTTCTAACCCTCCGCTCTACCTTCTCTAACTCTCCGCTCTACCTGCTCTAACCCTCCACTCTACCTTATCTAACCCTCCTTCTCTACCTTCTCTAATCCTCCTTCTCTACCTTCTCTAACCCTATTTCTCTACCTTCTCTAACCATCCGCTCTACCTTCTCTAACCCTCCTTATCTACCTTCTATAACCCTCATCTACCTTCTCTAACCCTCCTTCTCTACCTTCTCTAACCCTCCTTCTCTACCTTCTCTAACCCTCCTCCTCTACCTTCTCTAACCCTCCTCCTCTACCTTCTCTAACCCTCCTCCTCTACCTTCTCTAACCCTCCTCCTCTACCTTCTCTAACCCTCCTTCTCTACCTTCTCTAACCCTCCTTCTCTACCTTCGCTAACCCTCCTTCTCTACCTTCTCTAACCCTCCTCCTCTACCTTCTATAACCCTCCTCCTCTACCTTCTCTAACCCTCCTCTACCTTCTCTAACCCTCCTCCTCTACCTTCTCTAACCCTCCTCCTCTACCTTCTCTAACCCTCCTCGTCTACCTTCTCTAACCCTCCTCCTCTACCTTCTCTAACCCTCCTTCTCTACCTTCTCTAACCCTCCTTCTCTACCTTCTCTAACCCTCCTCCTCTACCTTCTCTAACCCTCCTCCTCTACCTTCTCTAACCCTCCTCCTCTACCTTCTCTAACCCTCCTCCTCTACCTTCTCTAACCCTCCTCCTCTACCTTCTCTAACCCTCCTTCTCTACCTTCTAACCCGCCTTCCTTACCTTCTCTAACCCTCCTTCTCTACCTTCTCTAACCCTCCTTCTCTACCTTCTCTAACCCTCCTTCTCTACCTTCTCTAACCCTCCTCCTCTACCTTCTCTAACCCTCCTCCTCTACCTTCTCTAACCCTCCTCCTCTACCTTCTCTAACCCTCCTCATCTACCTTCTCTAACCCTCCTCCTCTACCTTCTCTAACCCTCCTTATCTACCTTCTCTAACCCGCCTTCTTTACCTTCTCTAACCCTCCTTCTCTACCTTCTCTAACCCTCCTTCTCTACCTTCTCTTAACCCTCCTTCTCTACCTTCTCTAACCCGCCTTCTTTACCTTCTCTAACCCTCCTTCTCTACCTTCTCTAACCCGCCTTCTTTACCTTCTCTAACCCGCCTTCTTTACCTTCTCTAACCCTCCTTCTCTACCTTCTCTAACCCTCCTTCTTTACCTTCTCTAACCCGCCTTCTTTACCTTCTCTAACCCTCCTTCTCTACCTTCTCTAACCCTCCTTCTCTACCTTCTCTAACCCGCCTTCTTTACCTTCTCTAACCCGCCTTCTTTACCTTCTCTAACCCGCCTTCTTTACCTTCTCTAACCCGCCTTCTTTACCTTCTCTAACCCTCCTCCTCTACCTTCTCTAACCCTCCTCCTCTACCTTCTCTAACCCGCCTTCTTTACCTTCTCTAACCCGCCTTCTTTACCTTCTCTAACCCGCCTTCTTTACCTTCTCTAACCCTCCTCCTCTACCTTCTATAACCCTCCTCTACCTTCTCTAACCCGCCTTCTTTACCTTCTCTAACCCTCCTTCTCTACCTTCTCTAACCCGCCTTCTTTACCTTCTCTAACCCTCCTCCTCTACCTTCTCTAACCCTCCTCCTCTACCTTCTCTAACCCTCCTCCTCTACCTTCTCTAACCCTCCTCCTCTACCTTCTCTAACCCTCCTTCTCTACCTTCTCTAACCCTCCTCCTCTACCTTCTCTAACCCGCCTTCTCTACCTTCTCTAACCCGCCTTCTTTACCTTCTCTAACCCGCCTTCTTTACCTTCTCTAACCTTCCTTCTCTACCTTCTCTAACCCTCCTTCTCTACCTTCTCTAACCCGCCTTCTTTACCTTCTCTAACCCGCCTTCTTTACCTTCTCTAACCCGCCTTCTTTACCTTCTCTAACCCGCCTTCTTTACCTTCTCTAACCCTCCTCCTCTACCTTCTCTAACTCTCCTCCTCTACCTTCTCTAACCCGCCTTCTTTACCTTCTCTAACCCGCCTTCTTTACCTTCTCTAACCCGCCTTCTTTACCTTCTCTAACCCTCCTCCTCTACCTTCTCTAACCCTCCTCCTCTACCTTCTCTAACCCGCCTTCTTTACCTTCTCTAACCCTCCTCCTCTACCTTCTCTAACCCGCCTTCTCTACCTTCTCTAACCCGCCTTCTCTACCTTCTCTAACCCGCCTTCTCTACCTTCTCTAACCCGCCTTCTTTACCTTCTCTAACCCTCCTCCTCTACCTTCTCTAACCCTCCTCCTCTACCTTCTCTAACCCTCCTCCTCTACCTTCTCTAACCCTCCTCCTCTACCTTCTCTAACCCTCCTTCTCTACCTTCTCTAACCTTCCTCCTCTACCTTCTCTAACCCGCCTTCTCTACCTTCTCTAACCCGCCTTCTCTACCTTCTCTAACCCGCCTTCTCTACCTTCTCTAACCCTCCTCCTCTACCTTCTCTAACCCTCCTCCTCTACCTTCTCTAACCCTCCTCCTCTACCTTCTCTAACCCTCCTTCTCTACCTTCTCTAACCCGCCTTCTCTACCTTCTCTAACCCGCCTTCTTTACCTTCTCTAACCCGCCTTCTTTACCTTCTCTAACCCGCCTTCTTTACCTTCTCTAACCCGCCTTCTCTACCTTCTCTAACCCTCCTTCTCTACCTTCTCTAACCCTTCTTATCTACCTTCTCTAACCCGTCTGTCTCCGCCCGGCAGAAGAACGCCACGCCCGGGCCGCCCATGCTCATCAACACCGGCCAGGCGGACTGGCGCAAGATCGGAGTCATCGAGCGCTACGACGGCTCGCGTCTGCTGCCCTTCTGGAACACGCTCCAGTGCAACATGATCAACGGCAGCGACGGCACCGTCTACCCGCCGGGAGCCAACGAGTCGAGCACGGTGTACCTGTTCGCGCGCGACATCTGTCGCAGCATGCCGCTGCGCTTCGAGAAGGAGGTGATGCACAGTGGAGTGCGGACGCTGAGGTTCACGCCGCCAGAAGATGTGTTCGACAGCGTGGACACGCAGCCAGAGAACATGTGCTACTGCGTCGGAGGACCGCCCTGTGCGCCCAAGGGACTGTTCAATATCTCCATCTGCCAGTATGGTGAGTTCGAGAGGCCGGTCAGTTCCGGGATTTGATGTCATTTAATTTGCGGTTCTATTGCTGATTGGCGTGCCTTGTGTAGCAATAACCTGTTGGAAATCACTGGAAAGGCATGCGAAAGAAGATATTTCAAGTAGTTATATCGAGTTTCTCCTCAAAACGAGGTGTTTCAATTAATCTAAGGGTTTTGCAATTTTATACCGCTTGAATACATATTGATTCGTTTTTGCTGTCGAAAAAAAAGCGCTAAGCCTACTGATTGTACTAGCGCTTATTGGAGCTTGCCTAACTTGTTCACCGAGCGTTTAATTACAGGTTCCTCGACGTGCATGTCTGAAGTTTGTATAATTTGCTCCTGATTGTTTGCTTGCAGGCTCCCCGACGTTTGTGTCCTTCCCGCACTTCTACCTCGCTGATCCGTCCATCCCGGCCATGGTGGACGGTCTCTCGCCCAGTAAGGAGAAACACCAGTTCTTCGTGGACCTCGTGCCGGTGAGTGTCGCTGATGGCGGGCGCTGTCGCCGTCACGCTCTCGGGCCCCAATAGCATCACCCAGCAGTGCCGATGGGACGTTCGAGTCGCTAATCTGGCCAATGTAACACTAATGACTGGGAATGTTGAACTCGCCCGACGTTATTAATCATGAGGGGCTTGTTTGGAGGCCATTTGGAATCCGACCCGTCAACAAACGGCGCAGAAGTGGCCCAGTGTGTCACCTCGCCACACTACCGCCCTGGCGACTAACTCGTTCCGGCGTGTTCTACTTGGCTTTCACGCACCCATAACTGGTTTGGTTTAGCGCGAGTTCCTCCTGATACGGGCGTTTTTGGCCGTATGCAGTCTGTCTTGTTTTTGCCGTGGGTGAAGATTTCTCGAGTAGCGTCTGTCGTCCACCGTGGTGACCGCGGTCGTCCACCGTGGTGCCCGCGGTCGTCCACCGTGGTGCCCGCGGTCGTCCACCGTGGTGCCCGCGGTCGTCCACCGTGGTGACCCCGGTCGTCCACCGTGGTGGCCGCGGTCGTCCATCGTGGTGGCCGCGGTCGTCCACCGTGGTCGTCCACCGTGGTCGTCCACCGTGGTCGTCCACCGTGGTCGTCCACCGTGGTTGTCCACCGCGGTGGCCGCGGTCGTCCACCGTGGTGACCGCTGTCGTCCACCGTGGTCGTCCACCTTGGTGGCCGCGGTCGTCCACCTTGGTGACCGCGGTCGTCCACCGTGGTGACCGCGGTCGTCCATCGTGGTGGTCGCGGTCGTCCACCGTGGTGCCCGCGGTCGTCCACCGTGGTGGCCGTGGTGGCCGCGGTCGTCCACCGCGGTCGTCCACCGTGGTGACCGCGGTCGTAAGAGTGTGTAGCGAAGGGGGTAATAGTGACGGATACTCGTTGCTGCACACAGCCACGTGGGGAGCAGATGGCTGAGAGCGAGTCATTGGGAATCACTGTGCGGTGGAGTGATGTCCTGTTCCGTACAGAATCCATTGGAGTAAGCAGATGAAAGGCGTCGTTCTTTCACTTTCTTCCACCGCTTATGTGCTGATTTACGCTGTTCGTGCAGTTAATCGGATTAGTATTGCGTATGTAATCCCCATATCCTCTTGGTCATGGTGTTCAACCCACCCGTTCAAAAATCAATTAACGGAAATCCTAGATAACATGCGCCGCAAGAGGTCTTCTCGTATCGCCGATAAGACGCAAGTGTCTATTTATGTATGTCCATCCCACCTAGTTGGAGGGCTTAATGTCTTCCACCATGCATATAGCTAATCGATCACAATACACGCGACCGAATAAGGGTCTCGTAGGGATGGCATTGGATGTACGAATGATGCGAAACATGGTGTTATCTATGGCTAAAATTTTGTCTGGAACTTAGGAGAGTTAAAAGTTATACCTGTTTTGGAAATTAACAAAGTTGGAAATGTCCCCATCGTTCCTCAAAGCCACTCAAATGTCGCCAATGATGTGCTCTATTGTGGCCCGGTTTGCTAGAGCCACTCAGTGTGTTGATTTAGTAGCCGTGTCCCCGTCCCGGGCTGACTGCATTACTGACCCTGCGCCTCCGCCACCTTTCCAGCGGGTCGGCGTTTCGATGCAGGCCAAGATCCGCGTGCAGATTAACACCAAGATCGGTCCGGTACCCAACATCCAGTACACGGAGAACCTGCCCGACATGTACTACCCCGTATTCTGGATGGAGGCGGTGAGTCATCTCCCACTGAGCTCGCGGGCTCGTGTGTGTTAACAGAGGTCATCTCCCACTGAACTCGCGGGCTCGTGTGTGTTCGTGAGTGGTGGTTACTGGTTAACAGAGGTCATCTCCCACTGAACTCGCGGGCTCGTGTGTGTTAACAGAGGTCATCTCCCACTGAACTCGCGGGCTCGTGTGTGTTTGTGAGTGGTGGTTACTGGTTAACAGAGGTCATCTCCCACTGAACTCGCGGGCTCGTGTGTGTTCGTGAGGGGTGGGTACTGGTTAACAGGTCATCTCTCACTGAACTCGCGGGCTCGTGTGTGTTCGTGAGGGGTGGGTACTTAACAGAGGTAATCTCTCACTGAACTCGCGGGCTCGTGTGTGTTAACAGAGGTAATCTCCCACTGAGCTCGCGGGCTCGTGTGTGTTGTTGAGGGGTGGGTACTTAACAGAGGTCATCTCCCACTGAAATCGCGGGCTCGTGTGTGTTAACAGAGGTCATCTCCCACTGAAATCGCGGGCTCGTGTGTGTTAACAGAGGTCATCTCCCACTGAACTCGCGGGCTCGTGTGTGTTCGTGAGGGGTGGGTACTGGTTACCCGAGTTGTGCTATCCAGCACTCGGTTCGGTCAAGACTTAAGCACGTTAATCGTGGGTATTGCAATAGTTCAGCCTCACCTGTCAAAGATGTGTAAATTGTCGGGGCTGACTAGTTCAGTCAAAGGCCTACTCACACGTGATTGCGGCATGTTGCGGGAAAGTGAATTCCGTGCCGTTGTGCTCAGTCGATTGCTGCGACAGAGATTTCACACAGGTTGCCTGGGAGGCGTGGGTACTGTGCGGCTGGACGCGTGACTAGTTCGACACAGTCTGGCCGTGCTGAGACAGGCTGTCAGACTAGTTACCGTGTCCAAGCCGCTTTGATATGTTGGGGGTCCACCGCTGTCCCGCAGGCCCGTCACTGTGCCCCGCTGTCTGTCTGGCTGTTGTCCGCCTGGCCGTCTGACCTCTGTCCGTCTGACCCCCGTATCTGACCCCTCCCCCTCCGTTCCAGGGTGTGGACGAGCTGCCGGCGGAGACCGTGCAGATGGTGAAACAGGCCACTGACACGCCGGAGGTGGCGCGCACCACCACGACGGCCGTCGCCTTCGTGCTCGGCGCTGTGCTCATCCTGATCGGCGCCGTCGTGTTCCTGACGCGCCTGCGGCAGTCGCGGCGCGCCGCTTTCAATCCTACGCCGGCCGCTAATGGGAAGGCTGTGGAGATGGCCGATGTGAACCCGACCAATGGCAGTGCCGGGAACGGAGCCATGAAGATGGCGGAAGCTGAAGCGTCACCCTCTGTATGAGGACGCGCCGTGCTCTCTTCCACAAACCGGGCCTTCGTCGGCGACGACGGCGCCAGCGTCGGCGACCAGTCGGCGACTCCGACGCCTGTGGCGCCGGGGACGCCAGCGACGATGACCCCGTCGCCGGTGCCGTCGCCGCTGTCGTCGCCGCTCAGGTGTCGCGTGTACGAGATCGCCACGCACCGCGCCAGTTTTGACGCGAGCGTCGGCTCGGCGTCGGCGTCGGTGACGCTGCCGCCGACGCCACGGCCGGCCTCATCAGCGTCGACGTCGACGCCGCTCAAGTGCCGCCTGTACGAGATCGCCAAGTATCGCGCCGAGCCACTGCGCCGCGCACCGCCCCCTGCCAGCGGTGAGACGTGATATTATCCTATTTTTAATATCGACGAAATGAGTGCCTTGGATTTGGATGCGCGTACAAGAGTCTCGTCGATGCGACGCGGCGCAGGTCACAACGACGCGAGTCGCGCCGCACGCGGCTGACAGAAGAGAAGAGAGCACGGACTCGGGTGTTGTTGGTATGAGTGGGGCCCCTCCGGGCTGCGGCGGCGGGCGGAGACGGACGCGGACGCGCGGCGCTCTGCCGGCGCCCTGTGTCAGTGTGCGTGAGCGTGTGTGTCGTGTGTCGGTCGGTGTGCGGTGTGCGGTGTGAGGGGCGGTTTGCCCCACGCCCCGCTGTGGGCGCCGCTGGACCCGCCGGACCGCCTCCGACTCCGCCCGCCGTCCCGCCCCGCCGGCCGGTCGACTCGGCCGGCCGGCGCTGGCCCAGCACGATTTCATCTGGTGGCGGCCACTCGAACTAACAATATCCGGGTCTGTGCATGCCATCTCGGATCTCTGGATGCGGGACTTGCTCAAACGTCTGGTTGGGCGTTAGACGGATGTAGCTCTATGGGGACTGCTGGTGTCCACTATAATCGGCGCTTCTGCTTCATTTCCAGTCAACGAAGTTCCTCAGGGAATACGACCTGTAGTCTATTCTATCCTTAAACCTCAAACACTTCTGGCATGTATCTACTTTATTATCTGACCTCTCCGTTCTATATCCCTACTGTTTCTGTTATCTAAACGTTTCACCGTGTCTTGCCGTTTCCTTCGTTCGGTGAGCATTGACCGCTCACGTCCATTTGTATTTTGTCACAATCTGGTAGCTCGGTTAGGCATCGGCGAAACGGTGGCCTTCGCTCGAAACAAGTGTCTAGTTTTTATAGCGCGGGCCATGACTGTATATTTACATCATCATTATTGTGTTTATTGTACTGCTGTGTAATTGTACAATGTACATTCCATGCGTATATACGGCGAATAAACCCTGAACCTGCAGTTCCGCCGTCTCTCAGTTGGTACTAGGGCTCAGACTGGTTATTGATTCACTTTTTTTTTGAAGGATTCAATCACGATTAATTTTGGAATATGAATGATTCAGTCACTGTTTGATTCATGGATAACCATTTTGAAAAATGATTCTTTCCGATTCAAAGAATTAAACAAAAATGTTTTATCAAATCATGTTTGACTCACCATTGCAATAGCATTGCACATTCTTTTTTATTCAACCAGCCTTGTTTCTATGCGGGTTTTGATTCAATCATGATTCATGAATAAAAAAATCTGGTGGTGAATCGATTCTTCTTTGATTCAAGAGATTTTGATTGAACGATTCCAATCGATTCAATCAGAGTCGAATCGATAACCAGTCTGCTAGGGCTGTTGGGCGTTTTGCAGCCTCGTGAAGTGCTTACAGTGTGCTTGTGTTGATTATTATTGAATGTATTACGTAGTATCTATAGGACGTATGAATCGGTTCCTACATTTTATATTTGCTAACGCGAAGCTTCAAACGTTTTCTAGCCAAAGTAACATAACTACGTGTTTATTGAATGACTTAATCACCGCAATCTTAGTTATTCAGAATAGCAGCATCGCATTTCCAACATAGCAACGGCGAACCCCTGGAGCACTGAAGTTGTCATGGTCTGAAGTCGGTCCGTGCCTGGCTCACATGACACCCGATGCTGCCGGTCTGTTGCCATGCTGTGCATAGAAGCATGCACGCGCACTGCAGGGGCTTTGCGTCGAACACGAACTGCAGAAGGGGGGGGGGGGGTGATTTCCGCCCCCCGTGAGATCTCAAAAACTACACTACGTAGCGACAAGCGGAAAACGGTATTTGATAGCTTGATACAAGTTCTATCAAAAGTATTCAGTATTGTTTTAGATCAGGTCCAAATTGAGGTCACCAGAGGTCATCAAAGGTAAAATTTTCCAGTTTGTTTTCCTGTTTTAGGACATCGCTCCAGAAATTCCCATATATCTCAGAAACGATGCTAGTTAGAAACAAACGGAAAAAGCAAACGTCAGCCAGTGAAATTTTCAATCGACAGGGTGTCATCAAATTTAATCTCAGGTCAATATTTGAGGCTCCAGAGATAAAACTGTTTTTTTTTGTGCAAAATCGTTATTCACTATTAACTTTTTACTTAATAACGATAGCAGAAACTGTGCACGCCATTGTGTTTATCTCTTCAAGGCGCTTCGAATGATATACATGGTGACCTTGGTAAGTCAACTTAAAAAAATTGACAGGTCAAGGTCAAGTGGTGACCCAAGTAGGTCATGTTGCATATGGGAAGACGTCTCGACGAGACAAACACATTGCTGTCTGTTTTACTTCTTTATCTGCATTATGTCGGGAGTTATTGACAAAAAAAGTGATGGTGACCTCGCATGACCTCAAATGACTTCATAGGGGTCACTGAACAAACCTTACACTTGGATCATCAGGAATATCCTATAATAACATGATCCAGAAGTAATTGGACTAATATTATGCATATCCTTTAAATAGGAAGCATTTGTATATTTCCCCATTTACTTTTTATGGGGAGGTTACGAAATTGACCTGACCTTAGGTCACCGATATTAAAATTCCGAGATAAACGAATTGTAAGTACTGATGCCCTCATGACATCCTGTAAGTTTCAAACTGATCGGTGAGAAACTCTGGCTTTCGCACAACTGCAAACATTTTTGGAGGTGGAGTCACTTGACCTGGTCTGGTGACCTGACCTGAGATGACCCGAGGTTATTTTTTTCCAGTGTGCGCAATTGATGTCCTAACAGGTGTGTCAAAACCCGGCGGCGCTGCGCGGCGCCGTTTTTTCGTTATCTGCGAAAAACCTGAGAGGGGGGGGGGGCGGAAATCAACCCCCCTGCAGTACGCGGGTTAACTTCACGATCTACGCTCTCGATCAAACTCGCCGCATAAATTCGACGTAGCGGTGAAGGGCTTCAACGTAAGCCACCCCAGGTTAGTGTGGTACGACTGGAAAATTCGACGTAGCGGTGAAGGGCTTCAACGTAAGCTACCCCAGGTCAATGTGGTACGACTGGAAAATTCGACGTAGCGGTGAAGAGCTTCAACGTAAGCCACCCCAGGTTAGTGTGGTACGACTGGAAAATTCGACGTAGCGGTGAAGGGCTTCAACGTAAGCCACCCCAGGTCAGTGTGGTACGACAGGAGACCAGTGGCTGGGTGGTTGGTTACCAGCAGACTGTGGGTTCGCGGATCGGAGGCTCAGCTCCCGTCGTGCCAAAAGGCTTCGATACCGGACGACAGCATAGTGGGCCGAAATGTCATAATGTCATATCTGTTGATGAGATTAGTGGAATCAGGGTTCCTGGAGACGAGATCACGATCCAAAGAGATTCCGGTGAACTCAAAGATCGCAAATCGGGGCAAAACATGAGACGTTCGGTCTGTTTGAACACCAGAGGGCCTGCTACCGAGCTTAAAATCAATGTGAACTGTTGATGATGGGTTCGATTCTTCAGACCTGCAAGGCTCTGCGCGCTGAAGATATCTCACAGCACGTGGGATTTCATCGGACTTCAGCAGACATTTGAGCCCGAGAGGACGTTTCCCCAGTCCGGTTCAGAACCTGGGAATCCGTGGTCCATGTCGGCGATACCCAATACACGTCCATGTTGTGCCCCTTGCTGTGGTGGCGTAATGGGTCACGACAACGCTTTAGTGGAGATCCTTTCACGTCTCACTATTGCACGAACAAAACACTAATACTCTACTGAGTGAAGAGAAACAGGCCTAATGAGTGCATTATTGACTGGAGGAAGGTATTCATAATCATGCCATGTTCATTACTACTGTTAACAACAGGATAATGTACCACGTTACTCGCCGCTGGCTCAACAAAAGAACACCGAAAGGCTATGCAAGTACAACTAGCATGTCTTTGTCTATGACGACGTAACTGATCAAATTGCTCCGGTTCATTGCTATTCACGCGGTTGCGGCTTTGCTACCTACTGCTACTTCATTGCCGTCGTCTTGGCGATGTTTATTGTTTATGTCACATGAACGTAACGAAAGAACCGCTATCGCTTATACAGAAACTTGCTTCATCACTAAGAACCGATTCGGAATAAATACATGTATTATTAACGATCACAGTGGGAGAATGAGCACACCATTCGTAGAAAATAACAATACATGGGGATGCAACAATCAAAACGTGAGCAACTGTGATAGTTATTTCCACAGAGGACGCCAGTAATTAATGAAGGTAAGAACGCACACCACACCACACTGCGTCTCCCCATGTGCAGCTGCTCACTGCCCCGCACAGCAGGTAGAGCGACTTCGAGCTGCGACACTGCCGATCTAGCAAAAGCAGACGCTGCACAAGTCATTGCCAGATGAAGTCTTTGTAAGGAGAGTCAGTGTCGGCAACGCTTATCACTGCCAGTTCAGTCAAACAGCCCTTCAAACATACAGTCTTCATGAGAAAACCCTAATGTCGCCCGCTATCAGTCGAAATAGTCCTCGATGTCGACATCCGGTGCGAGCAGGTCGTCCCCGAGGTGGCTGACGTCCATCTGGGAGAGGATCAGGTTCTCGAACGTCTCCTCCAGGTCTGTTTCGCCCAGCAGCAGCACGCCCTGGACCTTACCCTCCCGCAGCACCACCTTGATGAACTCAACACCTGGGGAGAGGAGAGTACACCCGCCATGTCACAAACGCACGACCACTGCGCCCAACACGTCACAAGTTCACGGCCAAATGGACTCGACTAGCATCGAATGGTGAACAGAAAGGAATAACAGAAAGCCAAGGTAATACGTCAGAGCCAGGCGAGCCATGAAATAGCACCACCCCAATGCGAACATTCGCGAGCCGACGCCTCACCACCCACATCCGGCTGGGCACAACACCGACGATTTAAATTGTTTATCGATGACTATCGGGCGTGGCCACTGCTCCAGAGACATGCACGTCGCTATCGACTGACTGACGGCAAATGAATCCGCCCTATGACGTCACTTGATGACGTCATGAGTGCTGACCTGACGTCATGCGGATAAGCGCCGTGTAGTCGGTGCCGAGCCGCTGTCCGTTGAACAGGCCGAGGAGGATCAGTTTGTGGCCCAGCAGCTGCGTGACGTGGGCGAACATCTCGAAACAGAAGTCCTGCAGCAGCGGCTGGCCCAGCCGGTCGGCGGACATACATTTCGCGGCGTACATCCCCATCTGACGCGCCTGGCTCCACAGACGCATCTGAAATGGAGGCAGAGTACATGCAGATTGTGAGAAGACAGTGCAGCACTGGAGCGTATAGTTCACATCAGTCTGCCCAAACTATGGATTGTGAGACGGCGCACTGGAGCGTGAAAATTCCACCAGCCAGTCCAAACTCGGCAACAGCAGTAACGATGCAGGCATAGACATCGCCACTTCGAGTCGCAATCTACGTACCAACGAGCATTCAATATTACAAAGGCAGAATATGATCATCAGCTCTAGACTCCAAGCATCTTCAAACCAAAACAAAACA